>BSBK01005329.1:0-114088 GCA_027943335.1 Chamaecyparis obtusa
CACATAAACATACAGAGAACACATAAGGGATCTACCTGCAGTGGTGTCAGTATGATCATAAGCTTATATACATATATATATACATATATATATATATATAGATATATGTATATATATACATATATGTATATATATATATATGCATATATATATATATATATATATATACATACATATATGTATATATATACACATACATATATGTATATATGTACATATATATGCATATATGTATATATATATATGTACATATATGTATATATACATATATACATATATGTACATATGTATATATACATATATACATATATGTACATATGTATATATACATATATACATATATGTATATATATACATATATACATATATGTATGTATATATATATAGATATATGTATATATATAGATATATACATATATATATATATGTATATATATACATATATGTATATATATACATATATACCCATATATATATATATATATATATATATACATATATGTATATATATATATATATATATATCTATATATATATATATATATATATCTACATACATATATGTACATCTATATATATATATATATATATATATAGATATATATATATATATATATATATATATATATATATGATGCAGGAGCATTTTGGGTGTAAGAGCAATTTTTCATCACCCAAAAAAAAAATTTATATTTTTATATTCAATAAGGGCTATTTTGTGCAGAGTTGCTATTTATGAAAAGTTATTATTTTTGGTAATTTTTTTATATGCTCAGAATGATCTGATTTCTTTCTTGGAGGTTCATTTTGGTCATATAAGTCTGCCAGTAAAGTTTCATTGTTAGATCAAGTGTATATTAGAAGATATTGAAGATTTTTGATATTGGCAGCAGGGTACAGAAACTTTAAACTCAGTTTTGAAGGCTTTAGAGGCTCCGGATGAGGTCAAAAATTTGGGGTGACGGGTGCTTGCGCAAGGCAAGCCTGTAGAGCGCTTCCTGGAATTTTCAAAATGGGGTTATAATAGCCGATCGGGTCAACTGGTGATCACTTATGGTCTTCAAAAGTTGGGCCACCTGAAATGGTAGAAAATAATTTTTTTCAAAATTTTTGTTCGGGTTTCAAAGGTTATCTTGAGCTGACTATAATGTAATAAAATGTAAAATAAAATAATTCTAAGTTTGGCCGGCCTTATTGGCTAAAATTCTGGAACCTTCCCAGGCAGTGAAAAATTACCTATATAAGGAAGGCTGTATAATTGTCTTAGGTAGTTCAGAATAGTTTTGTGTAGTAGATCTGGGTAATAATTCGAGGCTTTGTCCTATAGAATATTGTAAGGGAATGCTCATGTGGCTTTGCATATTGTAATTCTGAAAATTTGTAATTCCACATTTGTGGAGATAATAAGAAGTCAATTTTTTGTTCTTGCATATTGTTGTTGTTTCTCTGTTTCTGTTATGTGTTTGTGGTATTAAGGGGAGCACCCTTCATCAAGTGGTATCAGAGAAAGAGTTCTTGAGTGTGTAAACAGATTGCTGACTGTGAGGCAGTTTGCACCAGGACCGTGGTTAGGGTTTCAGCGCACATCGTGAAAATACCTCCGTGAAGAGAACGTGGTAGAAGAGCTCGTGCTGTGACACCTGAGGTTAGAGAGCTACAGAGACAAGTGTGAGCATTGCAAGAAGAGATTCGCAAGGGAATGAATCTTAATGTCAGAGATGAAAGCGAGGATGAAGCCGAAGAAGAATATCAAGAAGGAGAAGCTAAAATTTTTAACCAGGAGGAAGAAAGACTTTTTCGGGCAATTTCTAAGATTGGGAAAAGACCTAAGATTGAGGTTCCTACATTTTTTGGAAATCATAACCCAAAGGAATTGATCGACTGGATCAATGAATGTGAGAAATATTTTAAGTATGAAGATGTTGAGGATCTTGATAGGGTCAAATTTGTGAAGGCCAGACTGAAAGGTCATGCGAAGATCTGGTGGCAAGAAATTTAGTTGGAGTGAAACAAAAGGGGAAAGGAGAAAATCACAAGATGGGATCAGATGGTGGATAAATTAAAGTGACAGTTCATTCTTGTTGATTATGAGCTTGATCTAATAAAGAAAATGTAGAGTTTTGAAGCAAGTAGGAAGATCTGTCCAGGAGTATATAGAGGAGTTCTATCGACTTCTCATCAGAATAGGCCATGCGAAAGCTGATAAGGAGAAAGTTGCCTGATACCTTAATGGGTTAAAGCCAAGCATTCAGGAGGAGCTAAATCTGGTTTGAATGAACAGTATTGAAGAGGCATACCAGTTTTCCCTAAAAGTAGAAGAAAAGATGAACAAGAAGTTTGAGAGTAGACAAAACGGAAGAGGTCCTGATGTATGATCTGGTGGATGGTCATATGGTGGCTGAAATGAAGATCTAAAAAAGAAAGATGAGGCTAGTAGCAGTCAAAATCAGTGAGGAAATAATTATAATCACTTCCAAGATCAGAATAATAGAGATCAGAGAGGAAGAGGAAGAGGACAAGGATCTAGAAGAGGAGGCTTCCGTGGAACATGTTTTCATTGTGGAGAAGAAGGTCATAGGGCATTTGAATGTCCTCAGCACCAAGGTAAAAATAGATCGGAGAAATGAAGGCCAGGCCAGAGTTGCACATGTAGATGAAGATGCTAGATCATCAAATTCTAAAGATGCTGAAAGAGGAGAAATGCTAATTAATAGAAGAGTCTTGTTGAGTGGTGAGAACAAACTTGAATAAAGGAGGAGCCTATTTCGCACTCGATGCAAGTGTGAGGGTAAATGCTGTGATGTGATTATCGATAGTGGAAGCACTGACAATTTGGTGTTAGAAGAGATGGTGACAAAGTTGAAGCTCAAGAGATAGAAACACCCACATCCATATCGGATTGCCTGGGTGCAGGATGACCACAAGGTCATGGTCAGTGAACAGTGTCTGGTAAAGTTCAAGATCGGTGGGTACCACGATGAGGTACTATGTGATATCATGTCTATGGATGCATGTCATATGTTATTTGGTAGACCGTGGGAGTTTGACAGGTGTGTTGTACATGATGGTCGTGTGAATACCTATTCCCTAACAAAGGATGGAGTGCGACACAAGCTAAAGCCATTGAAGGAGACCGAAGAAAAGGTATGTGGTAATGCAAGAATAACATTTGTTGATGGAAAAAAATTCCTAGATGGTATGAGGCATGAGCATGTGTGTTTTACTTTAATTCCAAAAGTTGGTAAAGAAGAAGTACAGGATGTACCTGTAGAGGTTGCAGATTCATTGAATGAGTTTCAGGATATTGTATCTGATAATGTGCCTGATGGATTACCACCGGTAAGGAAGATCAGTCATCAGATAGATTTGATTCCAAGAGCCAGTTTGCCAAACAAGGGAGCACATAGAATGACACTAGCAGAAAGTGAAGAGTTGAACAGACAAGTACATGAGTTATTGTAGAAGGGGTTGATTCAAGAGAGTCTGAGTCCCTATGCTGTACCAGCGATATTAGCACCAAAGAAGAATGGTGAATGGAAGATGTGTATAGATTCTAGGGCAATAAACAAGATCACAATCAAGTACAGATTTTCATTGTCATGAATAGGTGATATTATGGACTGTTTGAGTGGAGCTGTGTAATTCTCAAAGATAGATTTGAAGAGTGGATATCACCAGATTCAGATCAGAGAAGGAGATGAATGGAAGACTACCTTCAAGACAAAGGAAGATAGATCTGAAGAGTGGATATCACCAGATTCAGATCAGAGAAGGAGATGAATGGAAGACTACCTTCAAGACAAAGGAAGGACTGTATGAGTGGTTAGTCATGCCTTTTGGGCTAACCAATGCACTGAGCACTTTCATGAGGCTCATGAACGAGGTTCTAAAAAAATTTCTGGGTAAGTTTGTCATTGTTTACTTAGATGATATTTTGATCTTTAGTAAGACATTGGATGAGCATATGATGCATATTCGTATGGTATTTGAGAAGTTGAGAGAAGAAAAATTGTTGATTAATTTGAAGAAGTGCAGTTTTGTGAAGAAAGAGTTAGTGTATTTAGGATTTGTAGTTTCAGCAGAAGGTCTAAAAATGGACCTAGAGAAGGTACAGGCTATCCTTGAATGGCCTACTCCAAGGAGTGCTACCGAGGTAAGATCTTTTCATGGTCTAGCTAGCTTTTACAGAAATTTTATCAAAAATTTTAGTAGTATTTGTGGACCCTTGACTGAAACAATGAGAGGGGATAGAAAAGAGTTTAAGTGGACTAATGGGGTATAAAAGAGTTTTCAATTGTTGAAACACAAAGTTACAGAACAACCTATTTTAGCACTTCTAGATTTTAATAAGGTGTTTCAAGTAGATTGTGATGCTAGTGATACTGCAATAGGAGCTATTATGAGCCAAGAACGTAAACCTGTTGCTTATTTCAGTGAGAAGTTAAATGATGCCAAGAGAAAATATTATGTTTATGATCAGGAATTTTATGCTATAGTTCAGGCATTAAAGAAGTGGAGACATTATCTGCTTCCTAAGGAGTTTGTTTTTTATACTGATCATCAAGCTTTGCAATATTTGAATAGTCAAGGAAAGTTGAATCAAAGGCATTTGAAATGGGTTGTGTTTTTGCAGAGTTATACATTTGTTTTATAACACAGAAGTGGAAAGTCTAATAGGGTTGCAGATGCTCTTAGCAGAAGACAACTATTGCTGACAAAGATGCAGATTGAGGTGGTTGGGTTCAAGGAACTCAAGAATTTGTATCCATATCATCCTGATTTTAGTGAAGCTTGAAAAGCTTGTACAGAACCTGTTACTCTAGATGATGAAATGGTTGGATTTCATCATCTAGGATGATATGCTATTCAGAGGGAGTCAGTTGTGCATTCCATGAAGTTCTATGAGGGAGAATCTCATCAAGGAGAAGCATAGTGGAGGATTGGCAGGACATTTTGGTCATGATAAAATCCTTGCTTTGCTTAGTGAAAATTATTATTGGCCACAATTGTAGCAAGATGTGAAGAAGTTTGTATAGACTTGCAGAGTATGTCAGATGCTGAAAGGAGTGAAGTAGAACACAGGGTTGTATTAGCCATTACCTATACCAGAGAAGCCTTAGGAGGATATTAGTATGGAGTTTGTTCTTGGTTTACCGAGGACACAACGGGGACATGATTCAATTTTTTTAGTAGTTGATAGATTTTCAAAGATGACACATTTCATTCTCTGTAAGAAGACTAATGATGTTGTTCATGTAGCAGAATTATTTTTCAGAGAAGTAGTGAGACTTCATGGTTTGCCAAAGACCATAGTTTCAGATCGGGACACTAAGTTTGTTGGATATTTTTGAAGTACATTGTGTAAGAAGTTGAAGATAGATTTAAAGTTTAGTTCATCACATCATCCACAGACTGATGGACAGATAGAGTTGGTGAATAGGAGTTTGGAAAATTTGCTAAGATGTTTGGTTGGAGATAAGCCAACAGGATGAGATTTGATTTTACCATAGGTAGAATTTGCATACAACAATTCTATCAATAGGAGCACTGGTAAATCACCATTCCAGATTGTATATGGAAGTAGTCCAAGAAATGCATCTGAATTGAGAAAGATCGATAAAGGAGAAGTAGTGCTGAAGTTGAGGATTTTGTAGAACACTTGAAGAACATCCATGAGGAGGTGAGGAAGCATATTACCAAGATGAATATGCAGTATAAGGCTAAGGCAGATGAGAAAAGGAGGCATAAGAAATTTCAGGTTGGCGATGAAGTCATGGTTCATTTGCGGAAGGAGTGATTTCTGATTGGTACATATAACAAGCTAAAAATGAAGAAGTTTGCGCCATGTATGATATTGAAGAAACATGATTTAGGAAATGCATATGAGGTAGAATTGCCTACTGAGCTGAATATTTCACCAGTGTTTAACATTTCAGATTTGATAGAGTATCATGAAGGAGGTGTTCAAGATGAGGTTATAGCAGCACAGTGGAGTATTCTAGCAACCAGTTCAAATATCAAGGAGATTGAAGACATACTGGACAGTCATGTTGGTAGAAGCACAAGGAACAGGACATATGAAGAGTATTTGGTCAAATGGAAAGGATGACCTATTGAAGATTCATCATGGCTAACAAAGGAGGAGGTTAACCATCTTGGTTTTCCTCTACACACCTGAGTTGTGACAGGGTCACTTCTGAAATTACCCTGGGTGTTAGATGCAGGAGCATCCTGGGTGTAAGAGCAATCTTGCATCACCCAAAAAAAAAATATTTCTATTTTTATATTCAATAAGGGCTATTTTGTGCAGAGCTACTATTTATGGAAAGTTACTATTTTTGGTAATTTTTGTATGTGCTCAGAATGATCTGATTTCTTTCTTCGAGGTTCATTTTGGTCATATAAGTCTGTCAGTAAAGTTTCATTGCCAGATCAAGTGTATATTGGAAGATATTGAAGATTTTAGGTATTGGCAGCAGGGTATAGGAACTTTGAACTTAGTTTTTAAGGCTTTAGAGGCCTTGGATGAGGTAAAAAATTTGGGTGATGGGTGCTTGCGTGGGTCAAGCCTGTAGAGCACTTTGTGGCATTTTCGAAATAGGGTTATAATAGCCGATCGGGTCAACTGGTGATGACTTATGGTCTTCGGAAGTTGGGCCACCTGAAATGGCGGAAAATAATTTTCTTCAAAAAAAAATTTCGGGTTTCAAAGGTTATCTTGAGCTGACTATAATGTAATAAAATGTAAAATAAAATAATTCTAAGTTTGGTCGGCCTTATTGGCTAAAATTCTGGAACCTTCCCAGGCGGTGGAAAATTGCCTATATAAAGAAGGCTGTATTATTATCTTAGGCAGTTCAGAATAGTTCTGGGTAGTAGATCTAGGTAATAATTTAAGGCTTTGTCCTACAGAATATTTTAAGGGAATGCTCATGTGGCTTTGCATATTGTAATTCTGAAAGTTTGTAATTTCACATTTGTGGAGATAATAAGAAGCCAATTTTTTGTTCTTGCATATTGTTGTTGTTTCTTTGTTTCTGTTATGTGTTTGTAGTATTAAGGGGAGCACCCTTCATCAATATATATATATATATATATATATATATATATATATATATATATATATATATATATATATATATATATATATATATATATATATATATATATATATATATATATATATATATATATATATATATATATATAAGCTTATGATCATTCTGACACCACTGCAGGTAGATCCCTTATGTGTTCTCTGTATGTTTATATGATATTCCCCTTGAGTTGTCTTTATCTAGGGGCATCTCATAGTGGGAACATAATTAGTAGTGTTGTTTATGTTTTTGTTAAAGCCATTGCTCCTGTTAAAGTGTTAGCAATGACTTTAACATGGGGGCATACACTCTGCTCACTTATTGCACACAGGCACTTTTCAATACACATATATTATTTTTCAAGATACTTTTCTCCCATTTCAGATTAGCAACTAATCCTTAAAGCATGTAATTATATTTTAGGATCTCTTGATCCCTCTAGTTTCAAATTTTTGATCCCTTAAGGTCAGAGGTGTCCTCAAGACTAGATCTAGTTTATTTTTGGTTTTACTCTTAGGGAATATAATATTTATAAGGGTGAATCCTTGATGGGTTGACTAGTGAGTAGCCACATTCACTAGGCAGTTTGATTCTAACTTTTCAATTGCATTGTTTCTTTGTGTGGTTCACAATGGGACATAAGTTCTCATTGGGCAAGATAATCACACTCCCTCTCTCTTTCTCTCTCTCTAGAGATGTCTCTCTTATTGTGATCTTGGAGTTGATGAAGACTTGAGTCCTAGGGGACTTAAGGTTTCCTTTGTCCTCTTTGATTATGATAAGATTATCTTTTCATTGTGATTTCCTTTACCAAGAGTTTGCATCGAGTCCATACTCTTGCTAAAGTGAGGGATTAATGCATTGTCTTAAAATGGAAGCACTTTCATGTTAAGCACATTTAGCCCTTCGAGTGAGTAGTCTGGGGTCATGTTAAGCACCTTGATTGGGTTTTTACATGCATCTAGCAATTTCCCACCTATTCTGCTTCTCTCCCCCTTATTTACAGCTTTTTTTTGATATTTTTCTCTAAGAATCAAGAGATTATGACTGTCAAGGTCAAAGATGATGTGTTAGGGTCAAGGATGACCTAGACCCTAACCCAGGTCAGGGATGACCTCGACCCTGACCTAGGGTGGTGTCTACCTTATCATTGACCCCAAGTCCAATTTTTAGATTCTGAGAGTTACGAGATGTCGAGCTTCAGAAAGTTTCTTTTTCCCACTTCCAGGTCAGCCATTTTAGGTTTTAGAATGTTGAATCCTTAAATTTCATTTAATCTAGGTCCATTTCTAGGGGTTAATGTTAATTAGGATTTAATTTTTCTAACTCATCCTCCGTAGAGGTTTGTGCCCTAGATCACTATAAAAGGAAGCCTTCCTCTCTCATTTCATCCATCACCTTTTCACATCTCTTTTTGCCATCAAGAAATTTCATGATCAAGACATCTAGCTCTCAAGTTCATTCATCTTCAAGCATTCAAGTTTTCAAGAATTCAAGGAGATCCATAGTTAGCTATTGAAGGATTTAATCTCTTTGGAGCCCCCTTGAAGATTTCTCCATCCATATTAATCCAAGCCCCTTCCTATGAAAAGATCCATTCAAGATTAGTGTTGAAGATCTAGTGCCATTGATCAGAGACATCCTACATTCATTTCTACATTAATTTGGAGCATCCCTACTTGTGGATTCAAGGATTTGAATCCTGCATAAGGACTTCAACATAAGCAAGATGAATAGTTTCATTTACTTTGTTTATACATATTACATTTCAGTTCAATTTCAAGGTTGATTCCAAATTTAGGTTTGACCAAGGAAATCCCTCCATCCAAACAAAAAAATATCATTTTTCTTGCACATACAAGTACAAGACAATGAATTGAAATGCAGATATGAATACCCTTTTCGGAGAACTTCCAAGATCCCAAAATAGATTTTTTGTCAGAGCTATTTTGGGTTAGGGACAACCTTTAGTAGGGGGTAGGATCTCACCCTAGGATAAGACCTTTCCCTGCTATCTAGGTCAAGGATGACCTTCTTCCCGAAAGACAAATTTTTTCTGGGTTTTCTCCATCTCAGCATTTCCAGTCCAAAACAAGTTGTAGAATTGCCCAAAACTATGCACATACATAAAAAATCATCATTTTCTAGATCTGTCCTATTTTAAGGTTAGTATTTGTCTTCTATTTATTTCATATTTCACGTATATACTTCTTATAGTAAATTATAGGATTTTCCCCTTTCTTCATATTCTCCATTGTTTGATTTTTTTGTCCATCGATCACTTCTTTGTGATTAATCCATTTAGATATTTCCTTTTGGGAATTTGGATTGAGGATAGGTTCTATATTCCACCCCTTTATCATACGCCTATTCAAATTCAAACCCTATTCATTTTGGTGAATTAATATTTCATATCATTCATTCAGTACTCTCTGTCATCCCTTAATATTGCATATATTGAATCTTTATCACCTGTAAGATATACCTAAAACTCAAAAACTTACTCTATCAACTTCCACTATCACTGTCCAGTAACCATTCTTGACAATAATAGTAACTCCATCTTCACTAAACGTAGTGATAAAACATATTAAATGTATCTAGCAATGTCCCTAATGCATTAGCAATATCTAACAATCTCCCCATTTGGCATTGGTGGCAACATATGGGAAAATCCATCAACTGAAAAGTATTCTCACAGTACCTTTACTACATAGACTCTTTCCTCAGTGCCTAATCTCTTCCCTATACAATTTTGATAGAGTCTCTTTCCCCCTTTGACAATAATGAAAAAGGGTGCCATAAGTTATCAATTATATTCCATAAGTGTCTTCAAATATCACTCCCCCTGAGGAGTAGATCCCTACATGAAGTGAAAAATATGATAAGGCTCTGAAAACCTTTGGACTGAGGCATCCCTCCATCATTTAATTCTGACTAGGAGGGGCTTGCACCCCAAGAATACCTCTGAGCTACTCAAAGGTATCTTTTGGAAATGCTTTTGTAAAGATGTCTACTATCTGTTCCTTTGTGTTAATATGTTCCAATCTTATTTCCTTCTCAACTACCTTTTCTCTCAAGAAGTGATACTTAATAGAAATATGCTTAGTTTTAGAGTGCATCACATGATTCTTTGACATATTTACCATATTGGTGTTATCACAATAGATAATCACTATCTCATCAAAAGTTAGTCCAATGCCTTTCAACATTTTCTTCATCCAAAAAATTCATGTGTGGTTAATAGTAGGATCAACATACTCTAATTCTATAGTAGATTGAGCTATAGAATCTTTCTTTTTACTTAGCCATGAAACCAACTTTTTCCCAAGGATAAATGCACCTCCACTAGTACTCTTCCTATCATCAATATTCCCTTCCTAATCAGCATCGGTATAAGCATGAAGTTCAAAGTTATCATTTCTATCATACCATAAGCCATATTCCATTATTCCTTTTAGATGTTTGAATATCCTTTTTACAAAAACTAGGTGTCTCTTTATGTTTTGCCTAATATCTAGCCATAATTCCAACAACATTAGCAATATCTGGTCTAGTGTGAGTCAGATATAGTAATTTTCCAACCATTGATCTATACTTGGTTTTAAAAACACACTTTTTCTCATCATTATTTGTCAGTTTATGACTGGTCACCATGCGTGTACCAACTGGTTTATAGTCTTCCATTCCAAACATTTTCAACATTTCTTTAAGATACTTAGTCTGAGAAATAAACATGTCATTCTTGCTCTGATTTATTTGCAGTCCTAGAAAGAATTTTATTTCACCTATCATAGACATCTCCAATTCATTTTCCGTCTCTTTAGAAAATTTATTACACAATTCATCATTGCCTCCAAAGATAATATCATCCACAAAAACTTCTATTATCAAAACTCCATCTTCACCAGTTCTTAAATATAAGTTACTGTTAGCATTAGCTTTTATGAACCCAAGGAGAAGTAAGTATTTTTCTAATCTTAAGATTTCTTTAGTCCATATAGTCCCTTCTTCAACTTGTATACCATGTTTTCATCTTCACATAGAGGAAATCCATTAGGTTGTCTTGTATAAACTTCTTCTTCAAGATCCCCACTCAAGAATGTAGATTTAACATCCATCTGATATACCTTGAAGTCCTTACGTGCAGCATAAGCCAAAAATAATCTCATAGCTTCTATCCTAGCAATAGGAGAAAATGTCTCTTCACAATCTATGCCTTCTTGTTTTGAATAACCTTTACATACCAATATTTCTTTGTTGCTTACAACAATTCATTCTTCATTCATTTTGTTTTTGAAAGCCCACTTAGTTCCTATTATATTTTTATCTTTAGGTTTAGGAACCAATTCCCAATTGTTATTTTTCTTTATCTAATCTAACTCTTCTTGCATAGCTTTTATCCAAGATTCATCTCTACAAGCTTTATCTATAGTCTTTGGTTCAACTTAAGAAATTAAACAAATTTCTTCCCTTGTCTTTGATCTAGTCATTAATCCTTGACTTGCATTACCAATATTTTGATTTTCATGATGATTTTTCTTTACATACCTCAAAGTCTTAAGAATCTTTGAAGCCTCATTTGTATCATCATCACAAGTCTCATTTTTGCATTCAGTCTCAACAAGTTCTTCTTCTTCTTTAGTAGCAGCTTTGTTGATCTTTGTATTTTGATTACAATCATACATCCTCTCTTGTATCTGAAACTTTTCATCTATCTTCACATTGTTACTTTCAATCATCTTTCTTAATCTTAGATTAAAACTTTTGTAAGCCTTCCTCTTAATAGAATAACCAAGGAAAATCCATTCATCACTTCTAGCATCATATTTCCCTATCTCATCATCTCTCCTGATATAGCATTTACTACAAAATATTATGAAATATTTTACAGTAGGAGAATGATTAAACCACAATTCATAAGGAGTCTTACTTGTAACTTCTTTGATTTGAATTCTATTCAATGTGTACACTTTTATCCCAACAACTTCTCTCTAATGTACATGAGCTATATTTCCATCAAGCAACATTATTCTAGAAGCATCAAGTATTGTTCTATTCCTTCGCTCTACTATCCTATTTTTTTGTGGAGTCCTAGGAGGAGATGTCTATCTTTTTGTTCCATGCTCTTCGTAGTATGAATTAAATATATCTAAAGTAAACTCTCTACCTCTATTTGACCTCAAACATTTTATCATTAAGCTTGATTCATTCTCTACTTTTTCTTTGAATATCTTGAATTTATCAAATGCTTTTGATTTCTCTTTCAAGTAAGTGAACCACATCCTTCTATAAAATTCATCAACAAAAAGTATAAAATACCTTTCATCATAGTATGATCTTGTCCTTGTAGGTCCACATAGGTATGTATGTACTAGATCCAACTTTCCTTTTGCTATATATGATTTTCTTTTATAATTGCTTCTAGTCTATTTTCCCATAACAAATTATATGTATATGGTGCTAGATGGTTTCACAATATTCAGTAGATCTCTTATTGCATTAGTCAAACTTTCCTTCACAATATTATCAAAATTAACATGACAAAATATTTTGTTGGACATAACCAACAATCATCTACCTTTGCAATAGAACAAGAAGCTCCAGATGTATTTAAATCAAATACATTACCTCTAGATTTAGTACTGATTGCAATCAAGTTTCTTGTCTTACCTATGATAAAACATTTCCCATCAAAGAACTTTAATTGAAATCCCTTACCCATCAGCTTTCCAACACTCAACAAGTTATGCTTAAGTCCATCAAAAAGAAATACATTGTGAGTATCAGTCTTTCCATCCAAAGTAATAGATCCTACTCCCATGATAGATTTAGGAACATTATCTTTGAATCTTACAACACCACCATCATACTTCATTAATTTAACAAACTTGTTTTTGTCTCTAGTCATATGATGTGAGCAACCACTATCTATAATCCATTCATATTTCTTATCAACATGTGAAACTAAATATTTTTCCTCATGTACTGGTTTTGCATCTTTAATAGCTATAAATACAATCTGCTCATAATCCAAATTATCATCATTAGAAATACCTTCACTAGCATAATAACATTCCTTATCCTTTGAATACTTAGTCTTGAAAAATTTAGGTTTATGCTTAGGAAATCTTGTAGGACATCTAGATGCAGAGTTACCTATCTTATTGGATGAAAAGCATTTCAAAGGTAACTTTCCTTCAAATTTACCCTTACCTCTCTTTTCTCTCTGATGTAGGAGCATCCTGGGTGTAAGAGCAATCTTGCATCACCCAAAAAAATATTTCTATTTTTGTATTCAATAAGGGCTATCTTGTGCAAAGCTGCTATTTATGAAAACTTGCTATTTTTAGTAAGTTGGTCTTACGATCTTGAAATGTTCTAATTTTACATGCAAAGGTTCATCTTAGTCATATCAGCCTGCTAGCAAAGTTTCATGGCTAGATCGGGTCTAGTTTTGAAGATATTGAAGATTTTTGGTATTGGCAGCAGGATACAAAAACATTGAACTCAATTTTGAAGGCTTTAGAGGCCCCGGATGAGGTCAAAAAATTGGGTGATGGGTGCTTTGTGCAAGTCAAGCCTGTAGAGCGCTTCGTGGCATTTCTGAAATGGGGTTATAATAGTCAATCGGGTCAACTAGTGATAACTTATGGTCTTTGAAAGTCGGGTCACCTGAAATGGTGGAAAATAATTTTCCTTCAAAATTTTTGTTTGGGTTTCAAAACTCATTTTGAGCTGACTTTGATGTAATAGATTGTAAAATAAAATAATTCTAAGTTTGGTCAGCCCTTAGGGCTAAAATTCTTGAACCTTCTCAGGTAGTGTTGTCTAGGGTAGTTCTAGGTAGTAGATCTAGGTATTGATTCGAGGCTTTGTCCTACATAATATTGTAAGGGAATGCCCATGTGGCTTTGCATATTGTAATTCTGAAAGTTTGTAATTCCACATTTGTGGAGATAATAAGAAGCCAATTTTCTGTTCTTGCATATTATTGTTGTTGGTTCTCTATTTCTATTATGTGTTTTTGGTATTAAGGGGAGCACCCTTCATCATGTGGTATCAAAGCAGGAGTTCTTGAGTGTGTAAAGAGATCACCGACTGTAAGGCAGTTTGCACAAGGACCGTGGTTAGTGTTTCAGCGTGCATCGCAAAATACCTCTATGAAGAGAACACGCTAGAAGAGCTGGTGCTATGACACCTGAGGTTAGAGAGCTGCAGAGACAAGTGCGAGCATTACAAGAAGAGATTTATAGAGGAATGAATCTTAATGTCAGAGATGAAAGCGAGGATGAAGTTGAAGAAGAATATCAAGAAGGAGAAGCTAAAATTGTGAACTAGGAGGAAGAATGACTTTTTTGGGTGATTTTCAAGATTGGGAAAAGACCTAAGATTGAGGTTCCTACATTTTCTAAAAATCTTAACCCAGAGGAATTGATTGATTAGATTAATGAACATGAGGAATATTTTGAGTATGAAGATTTTGAGGATCCTGATAGGGTCAAATTTGTGAAGGCCAGACTGAAAGGTCATGCAAAGATCTAGTGGCAAGAAATTCAATTGGAGCAAAATAGAAGAGGGAAAGATAAAATGATAAGATGGGATCGGATGGTGGATAAATTGAAGTGACAGTTCATTCCTGTTGATAATGAGCTTGACCTACTAAAGAAAATGCAAAGTTTAAAGAAAGCAAGAAGATCTGTTCAGGAGTATACAGAAGAGTTCTACTGACTCCTTATTAGAACAGGTCATGCAGAAGCTAATAAGAAGAAATTTTCCTGATACCTTAATGGGTTAAGGCCAAGCATTCAGGAGGAGTTGAATCTAGTTCGAATGAACAGTATTGAGGAGGCATACTAGTTTGCCCTAAAAGTAGAGAAAAAGCTAAACAAGAATTTTGAGATCTGGTGGACGGTCATATGGTGGCTGAAATGAAGAGCTGAAATAGAAGGATGAGGCTAGTAATAGCCAAAATCAGAGAGGAAACAATTCCAATCATTTCGAAAATCATAATAATAGAGATCAGAGAGGAAGAGGAAGAGGACAAGGTTCAGGAAGAGGAGGCTTCCGTGGAACATGTTTTGACTATGGAGAAGAAGGTCATAGGGCATTTGAATGTCCTCAGTGCCAAGGTAGAATAGATAGGAGAAATGAAGGCCAGGCCAGAGTTGCACATGTAGATTAAGATGCCAGATCATCAAATTCTGAAGATGCTGAAAGAGGAGAAATGCTAATTAACAAAAGAGTCTTGCTAAGTGGTGAGAATAAACCTGAACAAAGGAGGAGCTTGTTTCACACTAGATGCAAGTGTGAGGGTAAATGATGTGATGTGATTATTGATAGTGGAAGCACTAACAGTTTGGTGTCAGAAGAGATGGTGACAAAGTTGAAGCTCAAGAGACAGAAACACCCAAATCCATATCAGATTGCCTGGGTGCAGGATGACCACAAGGTCATGGTCAGTGAATAGTGCCTAGTAAAGTTCAAGATTGGCGGGTACCAAGATGAGGTACTATGTGATATAATATCTATGGATGCATGTCATATGGTGTTGGGTAGACCGTGGTAGTTTGACAGATGTGCTATACATGATGGTCATGCAAATACCTATTCCCTAACAATGGATAGAGTGTGACATAAGCTAAAGCCATTGAAGGAGACCAAAGAAAAGGTATGTGGTAATGCAAGAATAACATTTGTTGATGGAAGAAAATTCCTAGATGGTATGAGGCATGAGCATGTGTGTTTTTTTTAATTCCAAAAGCTAGTAAACAAGAAGTAGATGATGTACTTGTAGAGGTTGCAGATTTGTTGAATGAGTTTCAGGATATTGTATCTGATAATGTACCTGATGGATTACCACCCATAAGGAAGATCAGTCATCAGATGGATTTGATTCCAGGAGCCAGTTTTCCAAACAAGGCAACACACAGAATGACACCAACAGAAAGTGAAGAGTTGAACAGACAAGTACATGAGTTGTTACAGAAGGGATTGATTCAGGAGAGGCTGAGTCCATGTGTTGTACTAGTAGTATTAGCACCAAAGAAGAATGGAGAATGGAGGATGTGTATAGATTACAGAGTAATAAGCAAGATCATAATCAAGTATAGGTTTCCATTGCCACGAATGGATGATATTATGGACTGTTTGAGTGGAGCTGTGTATTTCTCAAAGATAGATCTGAAGAGTGGATATCACCAGATTCGGATCAGAGAAGGAGATGAATGGAAGACTACCTTCAAGAGAAAGGAAGGACTGTATGAGTTGTTAGTCATGTCTTTTGGGCTAACCAATGCACCGAGTACTTTCATGTAGCTCATGAACGAGGTTCTAAAAGAATTTCTAGGAAAGTTTATCATTGTTTACTTAGATGATATTTTGATCTTTAGCAAGACATTGGAGGAACATATGATGCATATTCATATGTTGTTTGAGAAGCTAAGAGATGAGAAATTATTGATTAATTCAAAGAAGTGCAGTTTTGTGAAGAAAGAGTTAGTGTATTTGGGATTTGTAGTTTCAGCAGAAGGTCTAAAAATAGACCCAGAGAATGTATAGGCTATCCTTGAATGGCCTACTCCAAGGAGTGCTATTGAGGTAAGATCTTTTCATGGTCTAGCTAGCTTTTACAGAAAGTTTATCAAAAATTTTAGCAATATTTGTGGACCCTTGACTGAAACAATGAGAGGGGATAGAAAAAATTTTAAGTGGACTAATGGGGTAGAAAAGAGTTTTCAATTGTTGAAACAAAAGGTTATAGAACAACCTATTTTAGCACTTCTAGATTTTAATAAGGTGTTTTAAGTAGATTGTGATGCTAGTGGTACTGCAATAGGAGTTGTTATGAGCCAAGAAGGTAAACCTGTCGCTTATTTTAGTGAGAAGTTAAATGATGCCAAGAGGAAGTATTCTATTTATGATCAAGAATTTTATGCTATAGTTCAGGCATTAAAGAAGTGGAGACATTATCTACTTCCTAAAGAGTTTGTCTTATATACTAATCATCAAGCTTTGCAATATTTGAATAGTCAAGGAAAGTTGAATCAGAGGCATTTGAAATGGGTTGAGTTTTTGCAGAGTTATAGATTTGTTTTGAAACATAGAAGTGGAAAGTCTAACAGGGTTGTAGATGCTCTTAGCAGAAGGCAACTATTATTGACAGAGATGCAGATTGAGGTGGTTGGGTTCAAAGAACTCAAGAATTTGTATCCAGAGTATCCTGATTTTGGTGGAGCTTGGAAAGCTTGTAAAGAACCTGTTACTCTAGATAGGATGAAGTGGTTGGATTTCATCATCCAGGATGATATGCTATTTAGAAGGAGTTAGTTGTGCTTTCCAATAATTTCTATGAAGGAGAATCTCATCAAAGAGAAGCATAGTGGAGGATTGGCTGGACATTTTGGTCATGATAAAACCCTTGCTTTGGTTAGTGAAAATTATTATTGGCCACAGTTACAGCAAGATGTGAAGAATTTTGTACAAAGTTGTACAGTATGTCAGATGGCAAAGGGAGTGAAGCATAATACAGGGTTATATTAGCCATTACCTATACCAAAGAAGCCTTGGGAGGATATCAGTATGGACTTTGTTCTTGGTTTACCGAGGACACAGCGGGGACATGATTCAATTTTTGTAGTAGTTGATAGATTTTTGAAGATGGCACATTTCATTCCCTACAAAAAGACTAATGATGTTGTTCATGTACAATAGAATTATTTTTTAGAGAAGTAGTGAGACTACATGGTTTTTCAAAGACCATAGTTTCAGATAGAGAAACTAAGTTTGTTGGATATTTATGGCATACATTGTGGAAGAAGTTGAAGATAGATTTGAAGTTTAGTTCATCACATCATCCACAGACTGATGGACAGACAGAGGTGGTGAATAGAAGTTTGGGAAATCTGCTGAGATGTTTGGTTGGAGATAAGCCAATAGGATGGGATTTGATTTTACCACAGGCAGAATTTGCATACAATAATTCTGTCAATAGGAGCACTGGAAAATCACCATTCTAGATTGTATATGGAAGTAGTCCAAGAAATGCATCTGAATTGAGAAAGATAGATAAAGGAGAAATAAGTAGTGCTGAAGCTGAGGATTTTGTAGAGCACTCTAAGAACATCCATGAGGAGGTGAGGAAGCATATTACCAAGATGAATGTACAGTATAAGGCTAACATAGATGAGAAAATGAGGCATAAAGAATTTTAGGTTGGAGATGAAGTCATGGTTCATTTGCAGAAGGAGCGATTTCTGGTTGGTACATATAACAAGTTGAAAATGAAGAAGTTTGGGCCATGTAAGATACTGAAGAAGCATGATTCAGGAAATGCATATGAGGTAGACTTGCAAAGTGAGCTGACTATTTCACCAGTGTTTAACATTTCAGATTTGACAGAGTATCATGAAGGAGGTGTTGAAGATGAGATTGCAGTAGCACAGTGGAGTATTCCAGCAACCCGTTCAGATATCAAGGAGATTGAAGACATACTGGACAGTCGTGTTGGCAGAAGCATAAGGGAGAGGACATATGAAGAGTATTTGGTGAAATGGAAAGGATGACCTATTGAAGATTCATCATGGCTAACAAAGGAGGAGGTTAGCCATCTTGGTTTTCCTTTGCACACCTGAGTCGTGACAGGGTCACTTCTCAAATAACCCTAGGTGTCTGACGCAGGAGCATCCTAGGTGTAAGACAAATCTTGCATCATCCAAAAAAATATTTCTATTTTTGTATTCAATAAGGGCTATCTTGTGCAGAGCTGCTATTTATGGAAACTTTCTATTTTTAGTAAGTTGGTCTTTCGATCTTAGAATGTTCTTGTAGACACCGAAAAATCCTTCAGAAAATAAATTATTTTTATTTTTTTGAAAATCTTTGATGACATCATCATTTATTAATTAATTAATTATTTAATTAATTAATTTATTTTTATGGCATTAAATCCCTCTCTCTTAATTAAAAATCTTTAATTAAGGAATCTAGCCTAAAAATGTCATTTGGACATTATCCCTAATTTATTAATTATTTAATTAATAAATTGACCCAAAAACCTTCAAAAATAAATTAATTTATTATTAATTTATTTTTTATCCCAAACTTGGCCAATTTTCTTAAGACCACTAACCTCTTCCAAAATCTTCTAATCCCTTCTTAATTTCGATTAAAAGGCTAATCCCATCTTTTCTAACCCTAATCCCAAGGTTAAATATTTAATTAAGGTTAAATATTTAATTTCCATATTTATTGAAAATATTTTAATAAATATTCCTAAGACTTAAGCTTTTGGAATGAATAACCTTTTATTCCATGAAACTAAGGAGAAATCTAGACTCTTCTAGAATCTTCTCAAATCCACCCTCTTCACCCATCCTAATCCTTTTCTTTGTCCTAATCTGATCCTAATCCTACCCTTAAACCTTTGTGCAATCCTAACCAAGCTTAAGACTTTCCTAAACCAAAGCAAAGTCTTTCCTTCCAAATATCTCAACCACAAAGCATTTATTGCTTTCCCAAAAGTCTTCAAAGCCTCTTAAAGCCCATTCATTGCTCTTACAAGCATTTATTTAGAGAGTTATGAGCTTGGAGCCCCCTTTGTTGACTCCTTTTTGCCCTTCCCTTCATCCACTCACCTTGTGACATGTGTCACCTCCTGATTGGCTGAGAACTAGCACAATCCATGTGCTTCCCTTTGAGTGAATCTTGGCCTCTCTTAAGGATTTCAATCCTGGCCATTCATTCCTCCTACCCCAAGCCTTAGAAATCCTCTAAATACCCTCACTTTCTAAGGCAAATCATCTCTCAACTCTCAAACTCAATAGCAAAGTCATAATGCCATTTTCATTTTAGCATAAGCATAAACTCATCATTTTTAGATCATTTTCAAGCTTAAATCACATCTAAATTAGCTTAATGGGATTAACATAGATTCATTTCTTGTTTTAATCTTAGTTCATTTATTTAGCTTTGCATATTTGTGTGTTCTTGAGGCCTTTGAGGCAAAATAGGTTCCTCATACCTATTTTGTGTCATTTTGGGTCTTCTTGATCCTCAAATAATCCATCTTGCATGCTCCAAGTGCTTGAGTTTGCACACCCACATCCCTCTATATCTAAGCATATCAAACGGTGCATGGGCGCATCCGTTTTAAGCTTAAACTGAGGTGGCTTTGATTTTAGTTTGTTTACCTTTAAATTTGATTTGATAATATGCTATGACGTTTGTTTATCTTTGGCCTTCAAAACAGGTTTAGGTGCACTCTCAAAATCCTAGTCTACATTCTGGCACACCCGGTGGGACTCAAACCATAATCATTTTGACGAAATTATGCTTTATATGCTTCTTTTTTTGCAGGAAATAAAGAAATGTCGCCTTCATGAAAAGAAATGACGCCTACAGCAATTAAATGTCGCCTTCAAACAAAGAAATGTCACCTTCAACAAAAGAAATGTCGCCTAAAAACAATTCAGTCACGCCTTCATGAAATTAAATCACGGCTTTGAGGAAAGAAATGACACCTATGAGTTCTATTTTCATGCCTGCATAACTGAGATTTTCCTGTGATTGACAATTTTTGTTACGTCCCAGAATTCTTCTTCTGTCGCCTGCATGTAAAGAAATCATTCCTGTAACAAAAGAAATCACGCCTCTGGTTTTTTATCTGTCGCCTTTTGAGGTACAGAATGTCACCTGTAGGAATTAAATGTCGCCTCTGCACTTTCCAGCGTCGCCTATAAGCTGGACAGTGTCACTTTTTGTTTTTTGCTTGGGACTAGTTTTTTTCATTTCTTTTATTACAGCAAAGGTCAAACTCAATCTTGAATGAAACTTAAGGAAATGAACTTAGGTCCTAGAGTGTCATTGTCAATTTGAAAAGCAAACTAAATCTCGAATGCACTAAAGGAACAAACAACTCTATTCCCTATCTCATTTCAAATTCCAAAGCAAGCAAAACAAATTCAATCTTGAGTGATCTAAGGGACAAAACAAAGCTTTTTCAAAGTTCTTAAAACAACTCGCTAATCAAATCTTAAATGCACAAAAGGAAAGAACTTGCAAACGTTCAATTCATTTACATTTTGAGGAAAGGAACAAATCAAAATCTAAACACGTGTGTCTTCATTTTTCAAAGTTCAAACAAACTTAATCAAATTTGGGAAAATGAACAAAATCTGCTTGATGTGCATGTAGGAGTTTTTTTAATTCTTGCATAATCCTTGTTAGAGTAAGCAACGTGGAACATTTGAACTTGGACAAGTTCACTTGTTCTACTTTTAGCGAGGCCTATCCAAGGAGAAGTGCTTCCTCCTCGGAGAATGACCTCAAACCGGTATCCCCCCCGGCCGGTATACAAATAAGTGAATACCAAAAGAATCACTTACATCTCCTAATCGCCGGGCGTTCGTGCCAAACATGTGTCTGGGGATGGTAAACATTCCTCTCCCCCAGCATAATTGGCAAGGCTCTTAAGTGAGTCACAGATGATCAGCATAACCGGGTATGGAGACACCATGGAATCATTAGCAACCTGATAAAATAGAGGCTACCCTATCTACATCCGAAAGTATCAAAATCCTTGTGCAAGGACCGATTCCAAGGGGTTTACCGGGTCGCCTCAAGATTACTCACCATTTGTATTCCTTTCTAGGGGATACCAAGCTGTGGGCAAGCGATTTTGATACTCACCTTCCTTAGGTAGATCTGTTTGAAGTGCTTGACAGTCAAAGACCCCGTGAAAACACTTGTTGAAACATACACTTTCAAAGCTTTGTCAAAGTCAGTTGTCTTTGTTTGTATCCTGCAGGGTTGCTTTGTCCCTTGCGGAGATTGCTTTGACTTTAACCTTTGCCATTGGAAACCTTTGCCTCAAAATCAGAAGCCTATTTTCCAAGTGATGCCCAACAAGAACAAACATCCTAAAGCAAAGTTTCCCAAATCCCAAGCCTATCAAGAGCGAAAAGTTATCAAGAAGAACACCAAGGCCTATCAATCCATTATCCAAGCAACCCAAGCAGAGGAGAAATCCCAAGCCAGACTTGAGAACATTGCCCATAACACCCGCATCAAATAGTTCGCCTTCCGTTTCCGAGTTAACCATCACTTTGTCAACCTTGAGCCAGAAGATTAGCCAATCCTTGTTCATGTCTTGTTCCATCTTCAAATCCTGAAATCTTGTCTCAACAACCTTGCATCTTAGCTTCATCCTAGTTTCACCTTTTGCATCAGCATCAAAACCTTAGTTGCATTTCAAAACATCATAAAGTTGCATTTGCATTCATCTTCCTACCAGCATTCTAGAATCAGTCCTTATCATTTGCACTTGCATCATCCTTCTAGAGCATTGTCCCTTCACCCTTCAATACCTTTTCCATCAGCATCCCCCCATCAGCTTTCCATATCTTTCCGGCAAATCCATCATCTTTTGTTCCAAATCGAGAGTTCCACCAACACTTAGTGTTCTACCTTTTGAGTTGTTCCTATCCTATATACAAGATCAGAGACCATCATCCTCTTTTTTGGCACAACATGTTGTCATAAAGAAATCAAACCTTGTCCTTGCATAGCCATCATCTCGAGCAAGAGATTGGAGTGCATTGATAAGAAACTTGTTGACCGAAGATCATCAGTCTATCTTAGGTTGACCCCATCATATCTCTGATCCTCCATTTGGAAAAAATAGCAGCTCATTTGTTGACCACTCAGTAATCTTTCACCAACTTTCCACCAGCAACCTATCTTTCCTCCACCATCTTGATCCATATCTGTTCCATCCAAGCTTCCATCATTGCCATCTTGATCCATATCTGTTCCATCCAAGCTTCCATCATTGCCATCTTGATCCATCTTTGCATTTGCATCATAGAAGTCATCATCTTTAGAAGTTCATCAACTTTGCATCCATCAACATCTTTTAGCCAAACATCTTGCATCCATTTAGCACTTGCATCTCCATGCCTGTTGAGACCAGATCTCGGAAAAGAAGAAGCATGAATCCTTATCCACCAACAACCTCATCCGATCCCAACCTTTTCACCAATGCCATGATGACCTACAATCCCCACATCCAAGCCAGTAACCCATGTGAAGAGCCAAACATCCCTTCATCCCCGTTGGCAAACCAAGGATTTGCAAATCCTCCAGAAAGCCCACCAGCGACCAATGCCCTTGTACCACAACATCAGCAAAGCACGTTTGTTCACTACCTGCCAGAAAGTACCTCCATCCCACCATCTCTCTATCCACGCATCCCCATCAAAACTATCCAAGTTCCAGCACAAGCGTATTCTCCGTTTGTCCAATCATTCCCCGATCCTATCATGCAAACATCCCAAGAGCTTTCCACCATTCCCCTTTTCTTGCAAGGAAGCCTCGCCAGTCCCACAACACAAGCTGCAACACCATCTGCTCCATCTCATACCCCTTTTGCTTCATCATCTGCTATGGCTTCCCAAGCCCAAATCCAACACTTAACCCAAAGTCAGCTTCCACCTCTCCCGCAAACTTTTACACCAAAAGCTTCGCCACCATCCGCAAGTCAAGCAATGCCTTTCACCATCAAAGGAGCACCATCACCCTTCACCCCCCAAGCACCTGTACCTTCTTCTTTAGGGTTAGCGCAATCGCTCCCCATTCCAACCTCATCCTTCTCTTGGGTGTTTCCTTCATTTTTCTCCTCACAAGCATCCATTCAACCACAACCTCAACAAGCTCCTTTCTCTCAACCATCATTCGTGTCCCAAGCTCCCGTTGCTCCTACCATTTCATCATCCGCTGCAGTGCACCCTAACACAAGCTCTCAGTGGGGCCTTACACAAGAAGAAATGAAGGCATGGGGGATCCCATCTCAATCCCCTACATCTATGGTTGCAAGTCAACAAACCGCCTTTGCCCAAGCAGCACAGCAGCAACTACCCCAAACACCACCGCCAGCTTCAAGCTATTCGTCCCAAATCCCAAATACCTTCCAGCAAGTTCCACCACCTCAACAGCCAACTTTCCCCAACTATCTTACCCCATCACCCTTTGCTTCTAGCTTCCCCACATCTGTTCCACCTCTAAGTAACGCAGGCATGCACCGAGCTTATATCAGCCAAACCCAAAGCCAACCTCAGCAATTACCACCATCATACCCGCAAGTAGCATCATTCCAACAGCCTCCCCCATAGCAACCACATGTCCCCTTTCAGCAAACACCCATCATTCCTCAACAACAGCAAGTCCCTTGCTATCAGCCCCAGCAACAAATCCCTATCATCCCCCAACGACAACAAGTTCCCACCTATCAGTTACAACAACAAATTCCAAATAACCAATATCAGCAAGCAGTCCCACAACAACCGCCAGTTCAACAACAGCAAGCAGCCCAACAACATCAAGAGGTTCCATATCATTTACCATAATATCCCCCTATGCCACACCAGCAATATCCCCAACAACCATTGCCCCAAAATCAGTTCCAACTCATTTATCCACAGCAAGTGCCATATCCAGTTCCACAGCTTCCATCACAAGCAGAAGTCTCAGTTCCCTCGCCACTCAATGCTGAGTGGGAAGCAATGAAAAATGCTCTAAAGGAGCTCCAAAGTGGAACAGAGAATAAAACATACAAGTTCGAAGAGGTGTGCTCATATCCCTTCGATCGATCCATAGCAACTATCCCTTTCCCCAAGCATTTTGAGATGCCCAAGTTCGACAAGTATCGAGGGAAAGGAGATCCAGTAAACCATATCAAAGAGTTCTACATGGCATGCCAAGAAGTGGCTTACAGTGATAACTATCTCCTGCGCCTGTTTCCCAAAAGCTTGGGAGGAACTGCTGTTGAGTGATTTTACAAAATACCACATGGGACAATAAAAACCTTTGCTAAACTCTCTGAAAAGTTCATCACACACTATGCCCATAATGTGGAGAATGAGTTATCCTTGCTAGACCTATGCAACTCAAAGCAAAAAGACGGAGAAAGCCTTGCAGAATACTTGCAAAGATGGCAGAATCTTACAACTAGGTTATCATATCAACCGCCAGAGAAGCATCTAACAAAGATCTCCATTGATAACCTGCATCCAAAGCTATCCCATCACATGTGAATGAACTGTCTCCAGACATACCAAGACATCAAGAGCAAGGGCATAGGCATCGAGAAAGCTCTCCTAGACGAAGGCACTATTCGTCACTTCAAGGATGATTCAAAAAACAAACCCAATAATGATAAATCTCATTACTGGAATCGTAACAAAAATGTTGTTACAGATGGAGCCACTGACACTAAAAATGTACAATTCGTTGTGGCTAGTCCTACACCAGCTCAAACATACCAACCGCCACAAGCGCCCATCTATCAGCAACCACCAGCTCCCGCATATCAAGCATCTATTTATCAGCAGCCTCCTCAAGCTCATCAACCACCTGTGCAACAGTATCAGCAGTAATACCAATAGCAGCAGCCAGCACGTCAAGGCAATCCTGTTAACACAGTTAACGTTGCCCCAAGGCAGAATAAGCCCAACAATCAGAACAATCCAAAGAGGACTTTCACACCTTTGGGTGAGCCTCTGGATCAGATCTTTTATCGGCTAGCCAAGGCAAATATGATCACATATCCGCCCATCCCACAGAAAGATGACAACGCACCAAAGTCTGATTGGTATAAAGAACATGAATACTGTGATTACCATCGTGTGAAGGGGCACACAACATTGAAGTGCATGCGGCTTAAGCACTACATCCAAGATCTCATCGATCGCAAGGAGATCCAAGTTGATGCACCAACTCAAGCTTCACCCAACGCCGGTTTGCAAATATATCAAAATATGTTCCCTCAACACGATACCGGGAAGAATCAGGCCAACGCCAATCAGCCCCAAAATCATGGCAAAGGCAAGCAAGAAGATCACACAGCGGCCTACATCAACTATGACAAGTATGTCGGATGCATAACTCAAGTTGAGCCCATCCAAGATGAGCCCACCATCAATACCATCCACGTCAGAGGGCCGGATCGACAATGTGTTGCAACTACCCGCAGTGGTAGGATAACTGTTGCCAGTGCTCCTCTGAGATCAGCTGCTCCTCCAAGGCCAACATCTACTGCATCCACAGCACAATCTAACACCAGGCCAGCATCAAATGCACGTGCAACACAGCATAATGCACCAAGAGCACAATACAATATCATAGAGCATCTTGGGAACATGCCAGCCCAAATATCTATCTTGGATTTGCTCCGCACATCACCCATCCATCAGGAGATCCTGGACAAAGCTCTAAAAGAAGTGCATGTCCCCACGGACATTAACACAACCCAGTTTGAAACTCTTGTGGGACACCTATTAGCAGCATGTGCCTTGTCCTTCAAAGAATCTGATATACCAGATGTCGCTCCTGACCATACTCTCCCTCTCCGCATTGCTGTCATGGTCAGAGATTTTGCCATCAAACGAGTTCTAGTGGATAATGGCTCAGCCCTCAACTTGTGCACATTAAAATTCATCAAGAAGATCGGGTTCACGGAGGCCGACATACAACATGAGCAAATCACTATCAAAGCATATGATAACTTGGAGCGTACCTCTGAAGGTACTATGACTTTGCCTATCCAGCTAGGCCCAGCAATGCAAGATACTCTCTGCCACGTTGTTGATCTTGACCTACCATTCAATATCCTCCTCGGTCATCCATGGATCCATTCCATTAAGGCCGTACCATCTACTTACCATCAGTGCATCAAGTTTCCACATCAAGGCACTGAGGTTACCATCCACGCTGACCCTAACCCCTTCGCATACTGCCTTGCGATGGAAACATCTTTCCCTCATTCTACTCATTGTCCTGGAACCGATATTGGTACTTCTATTGCTAGCTCATCCCGATCCCATCGCGATCCAGAGACCATCCTCTCTTCCACTTTATCATCCGTCAAGATCAACAACCAGGGTTGTGGTGAATACAGCCTCAGTGATGCATTTGCTGTAGGAGCTCTTCCACATGATCCACATACTCAAGGGTGCCCAAGTTGTCAAAACAAGCCTACTGAGGAACATTATAAGCTCAAGAAAATTGGAAACATGACTTTTGAGTCTCATGGCAACATCAACAGCAAAGAAATAGATCCAGATATTAACAAATGGTTATACAAAGATCCCCCATCACGTAACGCACAACTTCTTGAGTACTTCAAAGAGAAATATCCAATCCCCTACAAAAATGTCACAGAACAATATAACTATCAAGGTGGTGGTCTAGGACCACAAGAGGATGGAAATTTGTTTCCTATCATACCATCTCAGAATCTAGAACAGCAAGGACTTGGCTTTAATACCCCTCGCCTGCTTGAACAAGAGCCCAATACCACAACTGCGGACACTAACATGACCAACGTGAACTTTTCGAATAGCCAGGATGACCTCGTGGAAATCGAAGACATCCCCGAAGAGAAAGACATCCGATCCTACGACGATATCTTTGCCGACGACACCCTCCTGGGGACTTCTATCCTCCAATAACTCTCTATTAACCTCATAGATCTTCCCCTCACAAACCTCCACCTCATAGATTGGGACCAACCAAGCATCACACACATCGATGAGTTCCAAAGAGCACAAGCACTCCTAGAATTCATGGGGGCATCAGGTCCAGCAAGCAATTAGGAT
This sequence comes from Chamaecyparis obtusa, assembly GCA_027943335.1. Classification (NCBI taxonomy): domain Eukaryota; kingdom Viridiplantae; phylum Streptophyta; class Pinopsida; order Cupressales; family Cupressaceae; genus Chamaecyparis; species Chamaecyparis obtusa. The sequence continues at coordinate 27,749 of BSBK01005329.1, forward strand.
CCAACATCAACCTCTATCTATCAGCTTCACCCAGAAGGATATTTTGGGGAAGAGGCAAGCTTTAGTCGCAAAAATGAAATAGCAAGAGAACATCATGAGTCTTTATGTGAAAACCCCCTTCGGGCACATTCTGATTCCAAAATAGTAAAAATAAAGGGCGTATCTTCTAGTGAAAACCTGGCAATTCAGGTGCTAGAAGATGAAGCCTTGCCTCTTCCCCCTATCCAAGATTATAGACCAGAGCAGTCGCCGATCATCATAGAGGAGACCAAGCCAATCAACTTGGGAACAGAAGAATGTCCAAGGATCACCTACATTGCAGTCAACCTAAAAGAAGGAGAAGAAATCGCTCTCAGTGCCTTGCTCAAGGAATCCATCATCAACTTTGCATGGTCATACGCCCACATGCCTGGGCTTGATCCAAACCTTGTTGTTCATCACCTATCAGTAGATCCAAACATCAAGCCAGTGAAGCAGAAGCTAAGGAAAATGCATCCAAAGGTAGCATTGCTCGTCAAAGCAGAGCTTGAGAAGCTCCTCCAAGCTAAGATCATCAGAGCAATAGATTATTCAGAGTGGATCTCTAACATGGTGCTAGTCACAAAGCCTTCTGGTGACATCAGAATCTGTACTGATTTCAGAGACTTGAACAAGGCATGTCCTAAGGATGACTTCCCATTGCCAAACATAGACATGCTTGTAGACCTCACAGCGGGTCACGAAATGCTATCACTCATGGATGGCTTTTCAGGCTACAATCAGATTCATATAGCAGAAGCAGATCAACATAAAACAGCATTCACAACCCCATGGGGTACCTTTTGCTACAACATGATGCCATTTGGGCTAAAGAATGCAGGAGCAACATATCAGAGAGCAATGACAGTGATCTTCCATGACATGATCCACAAGATCCTTGAGGACTATGTGGACGATATCCTCGCAAAATCCAAAATAAGGGATGAACACCTCAACATCCTAGAACGTGTGTTTGATCGTCTGAATCATTATGGCTTAAAGCTTAATCCTAAGAAATGTGTCTTTGGTGTAACATCTGGCAAGCTTCTAGGCTTCATCATCTCTAGACGAGGCATAGAGATCGATCCTAAAAAGGTAAAAGCAATAACAGAGATTCCTCCACCAAGAAATCTCAAACAGCTCAGAAGCCTATAGGGCAAGCTTCAATCAGTTCGGCGGTTCATCTCGCAACTAGCAGACAAGTGCCAACCATTCTCACATCTCTTATGCAAAGACACCAACTTCAAGTGGGATCCCATATGTCAAAGAAGCTTTGATAAGCTGAAGGAGTATCTAGCTAACGCTCCAATCCTGGTACCACCGGTTCCAGGATGCCCACTCATCCTTTACATCTCAACAACAGCTAAAGCACTAGGGGCACTCCTAGCACAGCATGATGATGAAAATAGAGAACGAGCTATCTACTACATCAGTCGCACTCTTGTGGGCTATGAGCTTAACTATTCACCCATGGAGAAAGCATGCCTAGCAGTGGTCTTTGCCACTCAAAAACTTAGACATTACATGCTTAGCCACACAATCAAGCTCATATCAAAGGTGGACCCTCTTAAGTATCTGTTATCAAAGACAACCCTCACAGGCCATATGGCAAAATGGGTCATGTTACTCAGCGAATTTGACATTCAGTATGTAGATCGCAAAGCAATCAAAGGGCAAGTCATTGCCGATCAACTAGCAGAAGCACCACTGGTGGATGCCTATCCACTAATCATGGAATTCCCTGATGAACATTTATGCATGATTGAAGAGCAGCCCATGTGGAAACTATACTTTGATGGTTCCAACACATCCCATAGCTCTGGCGCAGGAATCCTATTCGTCACACCTCAAGGTGACTATATTCCAAAATCATTCAAGTTGGGATTCCCCTGTACCAATAACATTGCAGAATATGAGGCACTCATCTTAGGTCTCAAAACAGCTATCCAATGGAACATCACAGAATTACAAGTATTTGGAGATTCACAGCTCATTATCAAGCAAGTCCTTGATGAGTATCAGACAAAGGACGATAAATTGCTACCCTACAAGCAACTGGTGGATAAACTGAAAGAGCATTTCCTACATCTACAATTCAATCAGATCCCAAGGCTTCAAAACAAAGCAGCAGATGCAATGGCAACCATCGGATCCTTATTGGAAATACCACGAGATGCATCACAGTATGAATTTCTAGTCGAGCAGCTACATTCACCAGCTTATGAGAACGCTGATGCAGACATGGTGTGTGTCTTGGTTGGTCCCCAATCCCCATGGTACCACGAAATCCATGTATATCTAAAAAATGGTATCATATCTCCCCATCTCACCAATAACCAACGCCAAAACCTTAATCGCAGAGCTTCCCGCTACACTCTTATAGCCAACACCCTATATCGTCGCGGGTATCATAATGTCCTATCTAGATGTTTAGACTCAAACGAGGCCATCCTGGCCTTACAAGAAGTTCACGCTGGAATTTGCGGTGCCCACACGAGTGGCATGGTTCTAGCAAAGCAGCTGCTTAGAGTTGGATATTATTGGCCAACAATGGAACATGATGCATGTGAATTTGTCAAGAAATGTCTCCCATGTCAACAGCATGCCAATTTGATACATGCACCAGCACAAGATCTACAGCCTATTGCACCACCGTAGCCTTTTTCATGTTGGGGCCTCGACCTCATTGGCTTGATCACCCCCCTCTCTTCGGATGGACACAAATATATCATAACAGCCACAGAGTACTTTACCAAATGGGTTGAAGCGATTCCGCTCACCCTAACCACTGGCATCCAAATATCCAAGTTCATCCTTTACCATATCATTTGCCGCTTCGGCATACCATCTACCATCTTCACAGACCATGGCACACCTTTTGAAAACCAGCATGTGGATGATCTATGTGCCAGACTCCACATCCATCACCATTTCTCCAGTCCATATTTCCCTCAAGGAAATGGCCAAGCTAAGGCAACCAACAAAACTATCTTGAAAATCCTCAAGAAGGTTGTCAATGATTCTGGTCGTGACTGGCACCTCCAAATTAATCCCGCCCTCTGGGCTTACCACACTTCTTATCACACTCCCACAGGCACCACCCCATACTCCCTTGTATATGGTGCCGAAGCTATTCTACCAATCGAGGTTGAGCTCCCATCCTTGCGCGTCTCCATGAAGAACTATACAACTGATGAAGACTATCGTGTGGCCCGGCTCACACAGCTAGATCTGCTAGATGAAAAGAGACAGCAAGCCTATGATCACCTGGTTGCATACCAGAATTGACTCAAAAGGAGTTATAACAAGAAGGTCCATCCTAGACAGTTCCTGGTCGGTGACATGGTCCTTAAAGAAAATCAGAAGGTCCTAGCAAATAGAGAAAAGAAAGGCAAGTTTGAGCCTACTTGGTTGGGCCCCTATGTTGTCACCGCATCCTTTGGCTCAGGAGCCTATCAGCTATCAACACCAGAAGGCGAGCCCTTGAATGATCCTATCAACATCATCCATTTGGAGAGGTTCTATGCTTGAACCTGATCCTGCATATATCAGAAAATCCAAAAACATTCAAAAAAGTAAAAAAAGTAAAAAAAGAAAAGAGAAAGAGAAAATAATCGTCCAACGGTGAAAACTTGGCAATTCAAGCGCCTTGGACAAGTATGTTGGTGAAAACCTGGCAAACAGGCGCCAACATAGTAAACTGAGCTATTTATCTATTCAGTTGTCCTTTCAGCTACCGTCCTCATCCTCCATTCCATAACAGATCTCCCAGCAGTTCCATCTCCCCTATCTTCCAAACATTCAGCTTCCATCTTCCTCCAACCCATCTGCAATCCATATCCTATTCCGAAGCTTTGTACCATATCTTGTACCATATCCCTTTCCCTTTCCTGTACAGCGCTTTCCTCCCTGTATTTATCCTTCTTGTCTCCGGCCTAGTGAGAGTCCCGCTGAGTGTGATCTTCCTATCCCCAATCCTGAGCTTCTGTACATATCCCTTGTGCATATCATTCCTCCTTGTTGTACATAACCTTTGTCCATCCTACAGCAGCATTTGATCAAATATCTTGTCCCATCCCCAGCCTCAGAAAATTTGTAGTCCCACTCGGGCCTTGTGCTTCAGCAACATCAATTGTCGACTTATCCTTGCTCATCCTGATTATTCCTTGAACTTCAACTTTTGCCAGCGAACAACTACACTTATTCTCTCACCAACCCATGGGTCCTTGAGGATATATCGTTCCTCCTGTCTGACCTAATCTTCCATCCTGGTCCTTGAGGATATATCATTCCTCCTGTCCGACCAATCTTCCCACCATCAATCAAACCTAATCTCTCTCCTTGGCAAAGGATGTCTTTTTGGAGTTATCATTTTGATCTTGGATTTTTGTCCTTTGGGTCTTGTTAATATTTTTTTTGGCTTCTCTTTATCCCACCAAGGTCACCACGATTCTTTATATCACGGTGTGCTACGTGTGCGGATAATCTGGGGCAAGGTCTTTTGATCTTTCACTTCTGCCTGTGAGTCAGTTGTGTGTTTGTGGTTCCTTCAGCATCGGTTCCACCATGTCGCCTCTGTGCTTCATGTGTGATGTTGGGGCAACCCTGTGTGTTTGTTTAGCGTCAGTCCTCGTCAGTCCTCTGCAACACTGGTGACAAGGCCTCGTGATCCTAGTATCCTTGGTAGGTCTCTAGCATTGCTATATTAAATCTAGGTTGTGCATTCCCGTTTGCACTTGGAGCTATCTGGTCCCTTGCATTTATCATATAGATTAATCTTGCATCTTTGCATACAGCTGCATCTTGCATCTTGCATTTCCATCTCATCTTGCATATCATCCATATTTGTTCTTAGAAGTGAGGTTATTTATCTCCCCTTTCTTCCTAGACCCTTTCCTTCCTCGTCCCGCCGGGCACACTCTGTCCCAGGGCGTAATCCCTCTTTTTCCTTGTCCCACTGGGTGCATCTTCCATGATTTTGTCCCACTGGGGCATGTTCCTCTTTCTTTTGGTCCACCCAGGCGTCATACCCTCTTCTTCTGATTCTAGCCTCGGCATCTTGTTTTCTTGTCTTTGACGCCATGCCACTTGCGGCATTGCATCAAAGAGGGGCAAAATGTAGACACCGAAAAATCCTTCAGAAAATAAATTATTTTTATTTTTTTGAAAATCCTTGATGACATCATCATTTATTAATTAATTAATTATTTAATTAATTAATTTATTTTTATGGCATTAAATCCCTCTCTCTTAATTAAAAATCTTTAATTAAGGAATCTAGCCTAAAAATGTCATTTGGACATTATCCCTAATTTATTAATTATTTAATTAATAAATTGACCCAAAAACCTTCAAAAATAAATTAATTTATTATTAATTTATTTCTTATCCCAAACTTGGCCAATTTTCTTAAGACCACTAACCTCTTCCAAAATCTTCTAATCCCTTCTTAATTTCGATTAAAAGGCTAATCCCATCTTTTCTAACCCTAATCCCAAGGTTAAATATTTAATTAAGGTTAAATATTTAATTTCCATATTTATTGAAAATATTTTAATAAATATTCCTAAGACTTAAGCTTTTGGAATGAATAACCTTTTATTCCATGAAACTAAGGAGAAATCTAGACTCTTCTAGAATCTTCTCAAATCCACCCTCTTCACCCATCCTAATCCTTTTCTTTGTCCTAATCTGATCCTAATCGTACCCTTAAACCTTTGTGCAATCCTAACCAAGCTTAAGACTTTCCTAAACCAAAGCAAAGTCTTTCCTTCCAAATATCTCAACCACAAAGCATTTATTGCTTCCCCAAAAGTCTTCAAAGCCTCTTAAAGCCCATTCATTGCTCTTACAAGCATTTATTTGGAGAGTTATGAGCTTGGAGCCCCCTTTGTTGACTCCTCTTTGCCCTTCCCTTCATCCACTCACCTTGTGACATGTGTCACCTCCTGATTGGCTGAGAACTAGCACAATCCATGTGCTTCCCTTTGAGTGAATCTTGGCCTCTCTTAAGGATTTCAATCCTGGCCATTCATTCCTCCTACCCCAAGCCTTAGAAATCCTATAAATACCCTCACTTCCTAAGGCAAATCATCTCTCAACTCTCAAACTCAATAGCAAAGTCATAATGCCATTTTCATTTTAGCATAAGCATAAACTCATCATTTTTAGATCATTTTCAAGCTTAAATCACATCTAAATTATCTTAATGGGATTAACATAGATTCATTTCTTGTTTTAATCTTAGTTCATTTATTTAGCTTTGCATATTTGTGTGTTCTTGAGGCCTTTGAGGCAAAATAGGTTCCTCATACCTATTTTGTGTCATTTTGGGTCTTCTTGATCCTCAAATCATCTATCTTGCATGCTCCAAGTGCTTGAGTTTGCACACCCACATCCCTCTATATCTAAGCATATCAAACGGTGCATGGGCACATCCGTTTTAAGCTTAAACTGAGGTGGCTTTGATTTTAGTTTGTTTACCTTTAAATTTGATTTGATAATATGCTATGACGTTTGTTTGTCTTTGGCCTTCAAAACAGGTTTAGGTGCACTCTCAAAATCCTAGTCTACAGTTCTAATTTTACATGTGGAGGTTCATCTCAGTCATATCAGCCTGCCAGCAAAGTTTCATGGCTAGATCGGGTCTAGTTTTGAAGATATTGAAGATTTTTGGTATTGGCAGCAAGGTACAGAAACTTTGAACTTAGTTTTGAAGGCTTTAGAGGCCCCGGATGAGGTCAAAAAATTGGGTGACAGGCGCTTTTCACAAGTCAAGCTTGTAGAGCACTTTGTGGCATTTTTGAAATGGGGTTATAATAGTCAATCGAGTCAACTGGTGATGACTTATGGTCTCTGGAAGTCGGGCCACCTGAAATGGTGGAAAATAATTTTCCTTCAAAATTTTTGTTCGAATTTCAAAACTCATTTTGAGCCGACTTTGATGTAATAGATTGTAAAATAAAATAATTCTAAGTTTGGTTGGCCCTTAGGGCTAAAATTTTAGAACCTTCTCGGGCGGTGGAAATTGTCTATATAAAGAAGGCCCGTTGTGTTGTCTAGAGCAGTTCTGGGTAGTAGATATGGGTATTGATTTGAGGCTTTGTCCTACAAAATATTGTAAGGGAATGCCCATGTGGCTTTGCATATTGTAATTCTGAAATTTTGTAATTCCACATTTGTGGAGATAATAAGAAGCCAATTTTCTATTCTTGCATATTATTATTGTTGTTTCTCGATTTCTGTTATGTGTTTGTGGTATTAAGGGGAGCACCCTTCATCACTCTCCTTGTGACTAGTGCAACAAGTTCATCTATATTTCTTTCCTCTTCTTGTATCTGTTCCCGTTCATCAACATATTCACCAAGTTCTTCTTTTATATTCTCACAGCTGGTGCTCAGAATTGTACACATTATCTTCCTATGTTTAGATTCTTTGAATTCTATTTCAACTTTAGGTACATAATTTCCCATTACTGAAGCTTCAACGGTAGTTATCTTTTCAATCAACATTTCTTTGCTAAAGTTCAGAGTCAAAGGTATAATCTCTTCTATAGCCTGAAATGTAGTTTTGTAGATTGGTGTCAATGATCTAAGAATCTTTGCAATTACTTCTTCCACCTCACAAGTGCCTCTAGAATTTTTTATTCCAATCACAACCTCTGTAACTCTTTGTACATAAGTCCTAATATTCTCATCATCCTTCATTTGTAGCTTCTCCATCCATTTTTTCCAATTTTATAACTTTGTTTGCATTGTAAACTTGTCTCCTTCATACAATGCTTCTAACATTGTCCAAATCATATGTTTCGAATCTAGATCTTTAACTTCAATAAATTCTCATTTAGAGAGTGCACTGATCAGTGCTTCCCTTCCAACCATGTTATATGAAAATATCTTATTTTCATCCTCAGTCAATTTTTCCAATTCATCCTCAGCCTTCATAGCCACTTGATTCTTTGTAATCATCCAATAGTCAATTCCCAAACATAACAAATGAGTTCGCATCTTGTTTTTCCAATTGTCAAAGATTTTAGGATCAAATTTTGGACTATCCTTCCTATAGGAGCCCATCTTCAAGATCACCTCAAGTTGTTAAGGTTTCTCTCTAACAACCAGTAGCTTTGATACCAATTGTTAGGAATAACAATCCACCAATACAACTGAGAGGGGGGGTGAATCATTTGAATGAAAGATGATTAAACTTTAAACTTTTATACGAAGTAATATCAAATCCAATGAAAATAGTGAAATGCCAACATAATAACATAATATTTTGTTTTCGATGAAACCCTATTAAAGGTAAAACCCTAGTGGGAATTAAGACCCACTAATGATGTACTAAGAGTATAGTATCTGTGTTTCAAGATCTATCCCTATTAGGAGATGATTAAAACATTACATAAAATAGTCCTTGTTAGAGGACAAACCCTATTAGGAGTCAAGAAAAATAAGGGTAGGCTCACTACCTAGGCTCACTGTCCAAAGAAGGTTATGTCCACCTTTAGAAATCACTATTTGCAACACAAGTTTATATAAATAAATACACAATCTTTTGAACTTTCTGATAACAACTATCTTTGGTTGATCAGTTCTAATCAAGTATATAAATTATCCTTTGCTCTACATCCAAAAAACACAAGCTCACAAATTCCACAATCCTCTTTTACATCACATACAATCTTCCACATATCTTTTTAAAAGAAAAGATCTTACATATATACCCTATTGAAAAATAAACCATCAGGTCAATCAACTAGGCTTTTCTAATATACAAATTATTACAAATGGTATCTAAAACAAGTATATGCCAATTAAAATTTAATAATTAAGGACTCACATCCATAGCTCTTGCTCTCCATTCATGATACATGCTTCATCTCTCAATTTGGCTTCCAAATAGGTAATCTCTCAATTTGGCTTCCAAATAGGTCTTCTCAAGAACACACACCACAACTGACGCCATCCTACTTTCCATACCTTGTGCAGACCATAAAAAATTCTTCAGTACTCTATATGTCATCCCTTAATCTCGCATACACTGAATTCTTATCACTTGTAAGATATACACAAAACTCATAGACTTACTGTCAACTTCCACGATCATTGTCCAGTAACCAATCTTCACTAAATCTTCTGAAACTTAGCCAATATGCAACATTACATCAAAAGATCTTATATATAATATCACACCACCTTCCTTACGCATAATTGACTTCACACATTCTGAAAAATCTATACAATATCCATACACTATAATAACCATCTTATTATGTTCACTGAAATATATGTTGACATTAGTGACAAAACACAAATGAGTATAGTAGTAACTTCATCACCACTCAATGTAGTGATTAAACATATTAAATGTATCCAACAATCTCCCCAATGCATTATAAATATCCAACATGTTAGGCTACTATACATGTAAATGGAAAATAATTTAGGGTGGATAGAGAGATAAGATCCTCTTACATCATAGAGGATGTGGAATCAAATAAAATTTCATGCTTGTTTTATTTAGACATGGATAACTTCATAAAAGATCTCAAAAAATTAGCATTAAAAATCACTTAACCACTAAGAACTCATATTGAGGAAAGATCAAATTAGTTAAAGTAGATGTTCTTTGATGGGGCTTGTAATAAAGAAGGAAATGGTGCTAGGATAGTGTTCATTTCTCAAGATGGAAAAAAATATCAAATACTCATTTCTTATGACATTTGAGTGGACAAAAAATATGGCTGAGTATGAAGCTTTATTATCAGGTTTGAGTATTGCTAAAAATTATTATATTAAGATGCCAACAGTATGGGGTAATTTAAAATTGATAGTTTCCCATATTAGAGATATATTTTCCACTAAAAGTGAAAGAAAAAAATGTTATAGACATGAAGCTTGGGATATAATTGTGGCTTTTGAGGCTTTCTCCATTGAATGGGTGGATAGATCTGAAAATATCATCATATATTTTATGGCTAACCTAGCTATTCAACATAAAGATATGTCCCTTAATGAAATAACACAAGTTGAAATCAAGACTAGACCTACAGTCCCAGATAATATCTAAAATTTCTAGTTTTTTAGTGATGGTCATGGCAAACTAAAATTCTTAACTTATGAAGATCACTATGAAGCACAACAGATTGATTTTCTTAGGTATGTGGAAGAAGGAAGGATGTTTGATAATAATAATAATAATAATAATAATAATAATAATAATAATAATAATAATAATAATAATAATAATAATAATAATAATAATAATAATAATAATAATAATAATAATAATAATAATAATAATAATAATAATAGCAGCAACAACAACAGTAACAACAACAGCAACACCAACACCAACACCAACACCAACAACAACACCAACACCAACACCAACACCAACACCAACACCAACACCAACACCAACACAATAGTAACAACAACAGCAACAGCAATAGCAACAGCAATAGCAACAACAACAACAACAACAACAACAACAACAACAACAACAACAACAACAACAACAACAACAACAACAACAACAACAACAACAACAACAACAACAACAATGAGATAAAAGAAGAATCCACCAATGATAAAGATATGAAGAAGATCAATTTGGGAACTGATAATGCACCTAAAGAAGTATACATTGGAAGAAAACACAACCCTGAAATTAGATCCAACTTAATTATGTTATTGAGAAAATATGGACATGTTTTTGCATGGTCATGTGATTACCTTAAACCATACATTGAGGATCTATTCCAACATTAATTATCATTGACGACAAATGCTAAACCTTTTAGACAAAAAGAAAGATTGATCAATCCTAAATTGCCCCCCAAACTGAAAGAAGAAATGATGAAATTAATAGATGGAGGAATTATACATGGACATGTGTGCACATGGTCATCTGATTACCTTTAAGCATACACGGAGGATCTATTCAAACATGAATTATCAGTGAATCCAAATGCTAAAACTTTTAGAAAAAAAAAAAGACTAATCAATCCTATATTGCCCCCAAAAATGAAAAAATAATTGATGAAATTAACAGATGGAGGAATTATATTTTATTTCACTTATGTATGCAACATAGTACAAGTTAGAAAAAAAAATGGTGACATAAGGCTATGCATAGACTTCAAAAACTTGATTATCTTACTTAAAATATAACTACACTTTAGAGATATGGAAATATTATTATAGAGAGTGATAGGAAATGAGATGGTATCCATGATGGATGACCTCTCTAGGTACAATCAGGTCAAGGTAAGGAAATATGAGAAATACAAAACTTCCATTACCACACCATGGGACACATATGTGTATGTTAGAATTTCATTCAAATTGACTAATGCTAGCGCTACATTCTAGATGGCCATGGAGGTGGAATTTGAAAATTTGATTAATGATATCTTAGTGGTGTATCAAGATGATTTGATTGCATATTGAAAAAAGTTGAGGACCACAAAAAACATTTGGAAAAAAATTCTTGAGAGCATTGGAGTATGGGATATACCTTAGTCGTAAGAATTATTGATTTTGTGTTATAGAAAGGAAGCTCTTGGGACACATTGTATCCTAATTTTTCCTAGCCATTTCACATGTTTTCATTTTCCTCATTCCACACTATAGCTACAGTGATATTTTGAGAGAAAAAAGAAGAATATGAACAACCTATTGCCTTCTTTAGCAAAGAATTGCAATCCAAAGAACTGAAATATGACATAAATGAGAAGAAAGCATATGCATTTGTTTAATATGTGAAAATATTTAGACCGTACCTAGTAGGAGAAAAGGTTACAACTTATGTTCCAATGTCATTGTCAAAGAAATTTTCAAACAAACAAAAGTAATTGGGATGAGTTTTAGATAGATAAACCAAATCCAAGAAATCAATGTTGATATTCAGATTAAAAATTTAGTGAGAGGACAGGGATTAGAAAAATTGATGGTTGAATCTAATTTAGATGTTGTTCGAGAAAATTATACCGATATTGAAAATATAGTTGTACGCATGGAAAGATGCCCTTGGTATACCAATATTGTGTATTTTCTAAAACACATTAAATATCCCAATACCTTGAATGATAACCAAAAGAGATAATTGAAGCTACAAGAAACAAGGTATATTTTGAATCAAGGAGACCTATATTACACAATCCATCAAGGTGTTTTACTATGTTTCCTAGATATGCATCAATCTGATGCAATCTTGAAACAAATCAATGATGGAATTTTTGGTAGATGCTTCTCTAGAAAAACCACATCTCATAAGATATTGAGAGCAGGATACTACTAGCCACACTTTTTTGAAGATTGTTATACTTATGTAAGGAAGTGTGAGTCAAGATAAAAGTTTTCAAGAAAGCTGAAATATCAAGGAGATTTGCCTCTTAGACCTGTGAAAATTGAGGAACCATTTCAGATGTGGGGTATTTACTTCATTGGTGAGATACATGATAAATCCAATGGAGGGAATAAGTTGATTTTGGTTGCTATAATTCATTTAACTAAATAGGTTGAAGTAGTACCAGTTAGACAAGCCACTAGAATAGTAGTAGTCAATTTTTTGATGAAAAAAATCATGATGATATTTGGAGTTCCACACAAATTAGTCATTGATAACTGGATGTTCTTTAGGTCAAAAGAATTTATAGACTTTTTTGAAGAATACAAGACTGTCCTATCATATTCATCACCATATCATGTACAAGGAAATGGGAAAGATGAATCTAGCAAAAAAATTATATTGAAAATAATCAAAAGGACTTTAGAGAATAATAAAAGGGCTTGGAATTCTAAATTAAATATAGAATTGTGGGCTGACATAATTACCTTTAAAAAAATCTACATATTTTTCTCCTTATAAATTATTGTATGGGAATAAATCTAGGCTTCCTTTAGACAATTTCTAATTGTATGTGGATTTTTATTGGAGAAATAAATTGATGATATAAGATTCATGGATGAAAGAATTAAATAATTCATTGAACTTGAGGACATCTGTAGGAATGCTCAAATAAAAAAATCTCAAAAGTTAGCAATAGATGAAAAATTTGCATGAAAAAAGGGAAACTAATAGAAAATTCAAAGAAGGAGATTGGGTGATCATGTGGAATGCCAAGAACCACAATAAAGGAAAACATGGAAACTTTGAGGCATTATGGATTGGTCCATATATTTTTATTGGAAAAGGAGGATAAAATGCTTACTACTTGCGAAGAACCTCAAGAGAAACTCAAGAATTTCTAGTGCATGGAGAATTATTTAATTAATTTTTCTCTTAAGAGAAGAATCTCTATTCTATTCACATTAGTCTAGGGAACCCATTCCACCTCATTTGTATGAACCCCATATTGTCATCCATAAGTGTAAATATGTTTTTATTTTCATATAGTTTTGGTATTCTCTCTAGAGATAAGTGAATTCTTGCCATGTTGAAATGAACATGCATCTCTACAAAAGGCCATTGTTAGAACTAGTTCCATTTCCACAAAATAAGCCTTCAAATTTGTTGCACACAGGTGATCACCAAGTTTTTGTATTTGATATCCTTCCTAGAAGGTTGAGGCTATATAAGTTTTATTGTAAAATTTTCATGATCATGGCTTCGTGCAGATGTGAAGTATATTTTTTATTACCTTAGGATTTGTTGTATGTAGGGTAAACAAAACTATCGATGTAACTCGCTACACTTGTATATAGATGTCACAAAATAACTTATCATAAAAAACCCACAAGAAGTTATCTTAATGGAAAATAATTAACAAAAGGGTGATTGATGTGGAATTATAATTCGATAAAAGATCCTAGATGCTAGCCCAATAGAAAACATATGGAGAGATAGGTCACTGGAGAAGACAATATATTTGAAATATCTAGGCCGATGGCATTGAATGAGAAAAAGAAAAGAAATAAATTGATTTAACACATATCAATGATCCCCATCAACAAGAAATACAATAGCAGAAAAAGGAGTTTCTTTTCTTTCTGATAGTTGATGAGGCTATCAATAAGACCTACCCTGATGAATACTAAGGAAGGAATCTATCATCACATTTTTTGTTGATAAAAGTCATTGGCATAGCTAAAGAAATAGAGATATGTATTTTTAAGTTCTCTTGATACTTGATGCATATATTGGCAGGACATACACCAATAGCACATGACAAAAGCATGAGGGAAAGTCACACAAATGGACTTGCCAACATGGAAATAAGAATCCTCAAAGCATATTTTGAGATATTTTGATTCCCAATGAGGCTATTAGGATGGTCTATACCAATAGAGGGAAAGAAAAATGTAATCATCATAACTAGAGGCATCAACATATGTTTTTTAAGTCTAACCAACCCCTGATAATTATATCAGATTATGCTATACCAATATGAGATCCAAAAGGGCATATAGATAAGGAATGTTGATTACACGTCAACAAGATTTTGGCTAATCAGGTTCATCAAAATATACAATACCCAATGAATCATTAGAATAAAAAATACCTAATGAGGCTCATTGAAGTAACCAATAACTCAAGAGTCATCAGAATATAAAATACCTAGTGAGGTTCATCAGAATAGCCAATACCTGATGAGTGCATTAGAATATCCAATACTTGATGAGTCCATCAAAATAACTTATGGTGATATAAGATAAAAAGAACTAATAGCAAGAAATGGAAATTGGGTCAACATATGTTGATAGGGTAATGTGATGACCTTCAAAGGATACTAAGAGTACATGAAGGAATGCAAGGCCCTACTCAGAGATGATTAATTCCATAGGTTCATTTTTATTGTTATTACTCAGTTGTTGTTTTTTATTTCCGCAAGCTAAGTGCAACTGATGATGAAGAGATGTGTCTCTCCATTTGTATGGAACTTACTACAATATAGAGAAGATCATTTTTTAATTCTAAGGCACAGACAATTATATCTTAATACTATATCTATACTGTATTCCAGAAAATTATTTTTGTAAACTTGATGAATATGTTTCATTATTAATATATATCAGTAAGTTCTTTCAATTTTAAGTCGTAGATCTGATCATTTTAGATTAATTAGTCCTTTGTGAATTTAATTCTAGAAGGTAAAGATACTTTCAATCCTTGTGTGTGGAGATTATTTATATTGTTTTGTAATTTGATCCTTAGATTTAATAATCATTATTATCTCTATCTTATTGGTCTCATTAAGTTTGGGTTAAGTTTAATAAGACTAATAGTGGAATTATAAATTAATTAAAATAAAAAATAAAAAATAAAAACTTTATAGGAACATTTTATTTTCCATCTCACATAAGTTGTAAATTTGATTAAGAAGATACTATCTCTATAGCCCAATTGACCAAGGAACTTATCTATCATATTTTAAAGTCATTGACTAGAAGATTACAAGTAGGAAGTAGAAATAAAAGATAACAATCATTTAATAAAGCATTATTGATTATTTCATCTAAGTAATTAACAATTAAGTTCACTTATCGGTAACAAAAATTAGTAATTGCAAAGAAAATTTTAGTAATAGAAAAGAGTAAGACATTTATTTAAAATTTGTGAAGGATAAAATTTGATATCCATCAAGAACCAATTTCCATCTTGAGACATCACCCAAATTTAAACTACAAATATGCTATAAAAATTCATAAGCCCAAATTTTGGGTTAAGGAATAGGTACACCCTCCTTGGTCCTACAGAGTCTAAAGTGCAGGGAATGAGGATCATAATCAATCATTCCCATTCCTTGTCCAAGTTGGTTAGAAAATCCAAGTGTTAAATTAGGAAAACTCATAGGATTTCTAACTTGTTGATTTGGGAACCAAAAGTAGGTAGGATTTTTTTCATCATCCCAAGATATATTATTTCTTAGGGATGATTAATTTTATTAGAAGCAACCTATTTGTTTCCCTAAAAATTTAGGGCTTGGGAGGTTCATCTTTAAATAAAAGAAAGAGATTGACATATTTATATCCCTAAAGAGAAAATGGGGCTTACAATCATGATTATCCCTTCAAGGAGAAGGGGTGGTTAGGATTTGAATATGATTTGTCAAGAACTCAAGGAGGTTTTAGATATAATTATCTAGGAAATGTGGAATTTTAGAGGAAAGACATGTCATGTGCAGACATATCAGTGGTGGGTTTTTCCATAGTACTTGACAAGGGATTAGACACACTCAAAGGATATTTAGACTATTGAATGAAAGGAATCACATGTGTAGCACTGGAGGAGATGTGGAATTTTAGAGGAAATGTGGTCTCATTTTGTAGAGGTAGGAACACTCCTATTATGAATATAGTATTAGCTAGTACTAATATGAGATCTAATGATGAAATCACCTTTTTGTTTCTTGAAGAATGCAATTGGCTTTAGATTCTATGGTCATTATGTCCATTGATAAAGTTATTTTTGTGTTTCTTGAGTGAGCGAGGATTGGTTAAGGTTCTTCATCAAGGTCTCTAGAAGTGTTCGGTTCAAATCCCTTGTTACTTCCACTCTTGTCCAAATTATTGTAATAAAGGGGGAATGTTGGTGTATTCCATTAATTTAGGGTAGTAGCTCATAAATTATGTATGCTATAATAATGGGGTATTACATTCCTATAGGTAGTTAATCAGAAAAATTAAATCTTTAAAATTTAGTGATATTTTATTCGTAAACCATCTAATGAAAATCTAATGGAATAAAATATTATTTTTTTTTCCTTTGATCTCTTAGAAAATGTATACTAGTTGTTTATTAGACAGGTACAAAACTCTAATTTAATTTCACCAATCCCAACTAATTCTCTGATATAATGAAACTTGATTTTAGTGTTCTTTTTTCTTCCATGAAACATATCATTCTCATCAAATCTATTGAGGAAATATTGTCAAAAAATATATTTCTATCCTCTCCTTCTTCCTTCAAATATGTCAATATTCTTCTTTGTGAAATAGCTTTATATATTGCCAAATTTTTCACTTCGTACTCACCCTCTATTAGTAATGCACTTCTTCTTAGAAGTGTATGAGATTTCACACAAGACCATATTAAATACATATCTAGAGGTGCTCTTCCTAACATCCAAATTTCCTCCCCAATCACTATATATGTAACCAATCAACCTAAACCCATTTACTGCAGTATAGAAAATACCATATCTTTTGGTACCATTCACATACCTTAGGATTCTCTTACCTTATTTCTAATGATAGTCCTTTTGAGTCTCCATAAATTTGGAAATAAGACTTATTGCATGCATTAACTTAGGCCTAGTTTCTTTTAAATACAACAAAATTCCAACCAAAATTTTATAAAAGGTAAAATTCACATTGATGTTGCAATCATTCTTTCTCAATAGTTAAACCTACAAATTTTGGTGTTCGAGGAGACATATTTTTCTACATTCTAAATCTCTCCAAGATTTTATTTTCATACTTTTTTCTTGAGAGATAAAAGTATCATCATGCTTTTTTTACTTCTATACCTAAAAAATACCTCAAGATAACCAAGTTTTTCATTTGAAAATTAGTTTTCTTGGCCTCTTTAAAATTTTCAATGAGGAAATCATCCCCAATAAAAACTAAATCATCTATATAATAGAAAACAATAAAAATATCACCATCAACTTTCTTGATGTAAAGAGTGGGCTCACCA
Organism: Chamaecyparis obtusa; assembly: GCA_027943335.1. NCBI lineage: Eukaryota > Viridiplantae > Streptophyta > Pinopsida > Cupressales > Cupressaceae > Chamaecyparis > Chamaecyparis obtusa. The sequence goes on from BSBK01005329.1 coordinate 45,410, forward strand.
TCGCTTTTGCTAAATCTATTACTAATCAAATATGACTTAATCTAGATCTTGTATGCCCTTAGAGGTTTCTTAAACCCAGAAAAAGTCTTCTTCATCCTATACACCTTATCTTCTTCATCCAGAACTTCTTAACAAGGTGGCTACTCCACACACACAAACACACACACAAATATATATATTTATATCTTCTTTCAACACTCCATTAAGGAAGGTAGACTTCACATCCATTTTATATACTTTTCATTTGTGTTGGGATGCAATTTCTATGAAAAAAAACATGGTTTCTACTATTTAAAGAGGGTTATATATTTTATCATATTCTCTATGAAATTTTCTTTTATACCCCTTGACAATAAGTTGTGTTGTATGCCTATCTATTTTTTCTTTAGCATCGCACCTAGTCTTATAGACCCATTTAACCCCAATAACTTTATTGTTTGGAGGTTAATTAGTAATCTCTCAAGTTTTATTTATTTCTATTGAATCCATATCCTCATTCATGGCCTAAAAATATTTGTCTTCTTTCACAAATTCTGAAAAATAAATTTGATCACTATGAGAAAATAATGAAAAACTAATATCCTCATCAAAATCTTCTTCATACATTTCATCTTGGTAGATATCCCTTAGAACCTTGTTACCTTTTTCAATTAGAGAGGTAAGAGTGGAGTTTGGGCTCTTACTACTACTTTTGTACTATACAAGCCCAAATAAGAGTCATCTAGATCATCTATAGCTCTTTGTGTACCAATTCAGAGTAGTTAAGAGCTTTGTGGAGCTAATTCTCTAGCTATTTGGGGCTACTTTTTATTTTCTTATTTATATTATGTACCATTAGAATTTGTGAGTAGCTCTAGATATATATTTTTCCATTATCTTTTTTATCATCATATTTATCTCCCTCATTAACAATAGGAACTTTATTTGAATTCCTTAATGATTTTTTTGCTAAGTCATCCCATCACTCATTCTCAATGAAATCCTCATCTCTAGTAGTGATGATATTCATGGTGACAGGGTTATATAATCCATATTCCTATTATTTGGGACTATAGCCCTTGAAGATGCACTTCACACCCTTTTCATCCATTTTGTTCATTTTCTCATTTTTCACATGTGTATATTCTACACACCCAAACACTATCAAGTGTCCAATTGTCTAATTAATATTTTTACCATTCCTCAAGAGGAAGCATGTCATGGAATTCCTTTTTTGGACTTCTATTTATTAAATATACAATGTTTTCTATAGCCACTTTCAACAATGGTCCTATTCTTTCTCATAGCCACTCTATTTTTCTATGTAGTATAACTAATTGTTTACTCCTTCTTTATGTCATATTTATTGCAAAAAAATCACAAACTAATTGGATGTATATTTACCCCCTGTATCAAACCTTAGGACATTGACATAATGTCTACTTTAGTTTTTAGGTTGGGCATTTTTTACTACAACTAATATTAATGATGAAGATTGATTATCTGATCCTGATGATGATGAAGACTAACCAAGAAGAGAGGAATACATGATAGTAGAAATGTTAGATCAGTTATTGTCTTGTCATTGATGTCAAGTAATTGATTTATGGTTTATATTATGTTTCCATATCATTCGGTAATGATATAATTTGAATGAGTTAAGAATATGAAGAAATGAGATGTTGTGAAGTTGAAGAACATAAATGGGAAACTGATATAGATCATACAATGATTAGATTATGTTGATATAATTATTTTATAACTAGCATATGATTATGTTAAATTAGTAAAGCATAGGAATGAAGATTTTTCAAGTTAGTAAGAAAAATATTTTTTATCTACAGAGAAGGATATGTCACTCGATAAAGGAAAATATAAAAAGGAAGTAACTCAGTAAAGGAAAAGGAACTAAAGGCACCAGACAAAAAAGAAAGGTTTAGGCATCATGAAAGGTTAACTAAAATAAAAATGGATGACACTAAGCTAGGAACATATATTAAATAAGGATTGAATCAAAATTTAATGATTAGATATGATGAGCTAGATGATCATGATGACATGGAAAGTTAGTTACAATAGATTTAAGGATAGGAAAATTCAAGGTGAAGATCTACAGCTAAGATGTAAATGGTTAACATAGAAGGAACAAATTTCAAGAAATTTCAAGTTCTTAGGTGGAAATAAAATGTGTTACTGAGATCTTGATTCAAGGTATAATGAATTGGATAGTTAAAATTCATCAAAGAAAACTATAATATAGGAGATTAAGAGGCAAAAAATGTATAGCTATAAAGGATGGATTTGTATGAACAAATGGCTAGAAAATTGAATGGTTGAATGGTCATAGACTAATATAATTAGTAAGGAACATGGACATTTCAAGTGGAAAAGAAGGATTTGATGAAGTGTTTAAACCAGTGGATAATGAAGAATAGAAGTAAACATTAAAGAACACAAAAAGGATCTAATTAAGAAAAGATAGTTGAAAATCTACAGGTCAATTTATTTATTGTTGTTTACTAGCATTTGTAATAGAGAAATCTCTTAAAAGAGTGGACTAACAGTCTTATTGTAAAATCCTTGAGAAAGGTAACATTCTAAAGAGTGTTTGAAGCCCTCTAACAAGGGCAGTCCTAACAGAGTGAAGATTAACAGATTTGAGGTAAATCCCTTGATCGAGTCACACCTAACAGTGTACATTGGCTCCTAATTGGGCATACTTCAAAATAGTATTTTCTTATTGGGTGACAATTCCCACAGTGGTTCTTCCAAAATATGGGTTTCCATGTTAATTACTAGTGTTACACATGATGCATGATTTTTATGAATGATTTACTGATTTTTATTGTTTATTTACTATTGTCAGTTATTAGTAATGTGTGTTTTACTGAGTGATCATTGAGTTAATCAGAGAAAAATTTTAACGTATTTGGAATCAGGGATTAATGATTCACCCCTCCCTCTCTGTAATCCAAAAATTTTATTAGAGTTGAGTACTTTGAAGAGATATGTTTAAAATACTTGAGTAAAAGATCCTAAGATGTATAGGAGAGAAGTACCTAAGTTGAACAAGGAGAGTTTTTGTACATGGAAAAGAAAGATGAAAATGTATCTATCTAGGACTAAAGAATATACAATGAATCTTTTGACTAATGAATAAACTTCACTTCCTCCTGAACCTTTGATACTTTATGAGATGAGAGAAAATAAGGAATACAACTCGGTTATGATTGAGATTACTTCTTCCCTCAGTGATTCTCAATTTAATGATGTTAAGGATAGTGTTTATGTTGGCAAGTTGACTTTACTAGTATATATGACTATTTTTTATGTTGTCATTATGGAAACAAATTCATATAAAGATTTTTAGTTAGCACACTAACTTAGAAGATCAAAATTTGGCTAGGTATGGAGAACAAAGTAGATAGAGAAGCACTTGATGATCAAAACATCAACACACATGTGTATGATCAAGTTTTGGTATGTTCCCTTGGATATAAGATTTTGAGTATGTTACTATGCTAATTTTAAGAATGCATCATCAGATATGATAGCATGAAGAAGTTACAACAAGTCTAAGTGACATAGTCAGTAAGCAGCAAAACAAAACAAAGCATGGAGCCACCAGACAGTATTTTGATTAGCGTATATAAATTTTTTTTGTAAAGGCTATGCACCTATTATACTTATGTTATAAATATATTAATATCATTATATGTAAACATGCTTGAGCCAATTATCTTGGAATCATTGTATGTGATAAGTTATAGGCTAACCTAGTAGTTAGTTTTGGTTAGGTCTATTCAACATGTATATATGTGACATGCACTTTTGTATTTGAATAGGAATGGCATATAGAGAAGAGAAGTATGCAAAGTATGTATTAGAGCTGTAAGAATGATATAGAGCATTACAAGAGGTTAAAGCATTAGTGCACAAAAGGAACTGATCATACAATAATTTCAAAGTAGTAGTTCACCTTGTAGATAAAGTGTGTATCTTATAACTAGGAGGTTGCAGCCTTCTTCATTGAGTAGTGAGCTCTAACAGTGAGCCATCCACCCCTAACAAGGTTTGTTACTTTAAGACTCCTAACATGGTCTGACCTTTGACCAGGTCATTGTACTTAGTTTTGTAAAGATTGTTCCTAACAAGGAAAAGGAACATTAATAGGTTCATAATACTAAGTGCAATTATTCATGGGTACTAATTCTCATCATGGTTTTCCTCTGGCCAAGGTTTCCCCATAAACATATCTTGTGTTATGTGTCATGGTTGAATACTTCATTTTATTTACTATTCATTTTAGTATTTAAGTAATTGAGTTAAGTTTCAAGAATCATAAATTAATTATAGAACATTGATTCACCCACCCCCCCTCCCCCTTAGTGTTCCAATTCCTAACAATTTGATGCAGGAGCATCCTGGGTGTAAGAGCAATCTTGCATCACCCAAAAATATTTCTATTTTTATATTCAATAAGGGCTATTTTGTGCAGAGCTGCTATTTATGGAAACTTACTATTTTTGGTAATTTTTGTATGTGCTCAGAATGATCTGATTTCTTTCTTGGAGGTTCATTTTGGTCATATAAGTCTGCCAGCAAAGTTTCATGGCTAGATCAGGTGTAGTTTTGAAGATATTGAAGATTTTCGGTATTGGCAGCAGGGTACAGAAACTTTGAACTCAGTTTTGAAGGATTTAGAGGCCCAGGATGAGGTCAAAAATTTGGGTGACGGGCGCTTGCGCGGGTCAAGCCTGTAGAGCACTTCGTGGCATTTCTGAAATGGGGTTATAATAGCCGAGCGGGTCAACTGGTGATGACTTATGGTCTTCGGAAGTTGGGCCACCTGAAATGGCGAAAAATAATTTTCTTCAAAATTTTTGTTCGGGTTTCAAAGGTTATCTTGAGCCGACTATGATGTAATAAAATGTAAAATTAAATAATTCTAAGTTTGGTCGGCCTTATTGGCTAAAATTCTGGAACCTTCCCAGGCGGTGGATAATTGCCTATATAAGGAAGGCTGTATTATTGTCTTAGGCAATTCGGAATAATTCTGGGTAGTAGATCTGGGTAATAGTTCGAGGCTTTGTCCTACAGAATATTGTAAGGGAATGCCCATGTGGCTTTGCATATTGTAATTCTGAAAGTTTGTAATTCCACATTTGTGGAGATAATAAGAAGCCAATTTTCTGTTCTTGCATATTGTTGTTGTTTCTCTATGTCTGTAATGTGTTTGTGGTATTCAGGGGAGCACCCTTCATCAAGTGGTATCAGAGCAGGGGTTCTTGAGTGTGTAAACAGATCACCGACTGTGAGGAAGTTTGCACCAGGACCGTGGCTATGGTTTCAGCGCGCATCGCGAAAATGCCTCCACGAAAGGAACGTGGCGGAAGAGCTGGTGTTGTAACACCTGAGGTTAGAGAGTTGCAGAGACAAGTGCGAGCATTGCAAGAAGAGATTCATAGAGGAATGAATCTTAATGTCAGAGATGAAAGTGAGGATGAAGCCGAAGAAGAATATCAAGAAGGAGAAGCTGAAATTGTGAACCAGGAGGAAGAAAGACTTTTTCGGGCGATTTCCAAGATTGGGAAAAGACCTAAGATTGAGGTTCCTACATTTTCTAGAAATCTTAACCTAGAGGAATTGATCAACTGGATCAATGAATGTGAGGAATATTTTGAGTACGAAGATATTGAGGATCCTGATAGGGTCAAATTTGCGAAAGCCAGTTTGAAAGGTCATGCGAAGATCTGGTGGCAAGAAATTCAATTGGAGCGAAATAGAAGAGGGAAAGATAAAATCACAAGATGGGATCGGATGGTGGAAAAATTGAAGCGACAGTTCATTCCTGTTGATTATGAGCTTGACTTACTGAAGAAAATGCAAAGTTTGAAGCAAGCAGGAAAATCTGTTCAGGAGTATACAGAGGAGTTCTATCGACTCCTCATCAGAACAGGCCATGCAGAAGCTGATAAGGAGAAAGTTTCCCGATACCTTAATGGGTTAAGGCCAAGCATTCAGGAGGAGCTGAATCCGGTTCAAATGAACAGTATTGAAGAGGCATACCAGTTTTCCCTAAAAGTAGAGGAAAAGCTGAACAAGAAGTTTGAGAGCAGACAAAATGGAAGAGGTCGCGGTGGACGATCTAGTGGATGGTCATATGGTGGCCGAAATGAAGATCTGAAAAAAAAGGATGAGGCTAGTAGCAGTCAGAATCAGCAAGGAAATAATTCCAATCGCTTCCAGGATCAAAATAATAGAGATCAGAGAGTAAGAGGAAGAGGACAAGGATCTGGAAGAGGAGGCTTCCGTGGAACATGTTTTCACTATGGAGAAGAAGGTCATAGGGCATTTGAATGTCCTCAGTGCCAAGGCAGAACAGAGAGGAGAAATGAAGGCCAGGCCAGAGTTGCACATGTAGATGAAGATGCCAGATCATCAAATTTTGAAGATGCTGAAAGAGGAGAAACGTTGATTAACAGAAGAGTCCTATTGAGTGGTGAGAATGAACCTGAGCAAAGGAGGAGCCTGTTTCGCACCAGGTGCAAGTGTGAAGGTAAATGTTGTGATGTGATTATTGATAGTGGAAGCACTGACAATTTGGTGTCAGAAGAGATGGTGACAAAGTTGAAGCTCAAGAGACAGAAACACCCACATCCATATCGGATTGCCTGGGTACAGGATGACCACAAGGTCATGGTCAATGAACAATGCCTGGTGAAGTTCAAGATTGGCGGATACCAAGATGAGGTATTGTGTGATATCATATCTATGGATGCATGTCATGTGTTGTTGGGTAGACCGTGGCAGTTTGACAGATGTGCTGTACACGATGGTCGTGCAAATACCTATTCCCTGACAAAGGATGGAGTGCGACATAAGATAAAGCCATTGAAGGAGACTGAAGAAAAGGTATGTGGTAATGCAAGAATAACATTTGTTGATGGAAGGAAATTCCTAGATGGTATGAGGCATGAGCATGTATGTTTTGCTTTAATTCCAAAAGCTGGTAAAGAGGAAGTAGAAGATGCTCCTGTAGAAGTTGCAAATTTGTTGAATGAGTTTCAGGATATTATATCCGATAACGTGCCTGATTGATTACCACCAGTCAAGAAGATCAGTCATCAGATGGACTTGATCCCAGGAGCGAGTTTGCCGAATAAGGCAGCAGACAGAATGACACCTGCAGAAAGTGAGGAGTTGAATAGACAAGTACATGAACTATTACAGAAAGGTTTGATCCGTGAGAGTCTGAGTCCCTGTGCTGTACCAACAGTATTAGCACCAAAGAAGAATGGAGAATGGAGGATGTGTACAGATTCCAGAGCAATAAACAAGATCACAATCAAGTATAGGTTTCCATTGCCACGAATGGATGATATTATGGACTGTTTGAGTGGAGCTGTGTATTTCTCAAAGATAGATCTGAAAAGTGGATATCATCAGATTCGGATCAGAGAAGGAGATGAATGGAAGACTACCTTCAAGACAAAGGAAGGACTATATGAGTGGTTAGTCATGCCTTTTGGACTAACCAATGCACCGAGCACTTTCATGCGGCTCATGAATGAGGTTCTGAAAGAATTTCTAGGTAAGTTTTTCATTGTTTACCTAGATGATATTTTGATCTTTAGTAAGACATTGGAGGAGCATATGATGCATATTCGTATGGTATTTGAGAAGCTGAGAGAAGAGAAATTGTTGATTAATTTGAAGAAGTGTAGTTTTGTGAAGAAAGAGTTAGTGTATTTGGGATTTGTAGTTTCAGGAGAAGGTCTAAAAATGGACCCAGAGAAGGTACAGGCTATCCTTGAATGGCCTACTCCAAGGAGTGCTACTGAGGTAAGATCTTTTCATGGTCTAGCTAGCTTTTACAGAAAGTTTATCAAAAATTTTAGCAGTATTTGTGGACCCTTGACTGAAACAATGAGAGGGGATAGAAAAGAGTTTAAGTGGACTAATGGGGCAGAAAAGAGTTTTCAATTGTTGAAACAAAAAGTTACAGAACAACCTGTTTTAGCACTTCCAGATTTTAATAAGGTGTTTCAAGTAGATTGTGATGCTAGTGGTACTGCAATAGGAGCTGTTATGAGCCAAGAAGGTAAACCTATTGCTTATTTCAGTGAGAAGTTAAATGATGCCAAGAGGAAATATTATGTTTATGATCATGAATTTTATGCTATAGTTCAGGCATTAAAGAAGTGGAGACATTATCTGCTTCCTAAGGAGTTTGTTTTGTATACTGATCATCAAGCTTTGCAATACTTGAATAGTCAAGGAAAATTGAATCAAAGGCATTTGAAATGGGTTGAGTTTTTGCAGAGTTATACATTTGTTTTGAAACACAGGAGTGGAAAGTCTAATAGGGTTGCAGATGCTCTTAGCAGAAGGCAACTATTGCTGATAGAAATGCAGATTGAAGTGGTTGGGTTCAAGGAACTCAAGAATTTGTATCCAGAGGATCCTGATTTTGGTGAAGCTTGGAAAGCTTGTACAGAACCTGTTACTCTAGACAGGACGAAATGGTTGAATTTCATCATCCAGGATGATATGCTATTCAGAGGGAGTCAGTTGTGCATTCCACGAAGTTCTATGAGGGAGAATCTCATCAAGGAGAAGCATAGCGGAGGATTGGCTGGACATTTTGGTCGTGATAAAACCCTTGGTTTGGTTAGTGAGAATTATTATTGGCCACTTTTGCAGCAAGATGTGAAGAAGTTTGTACAGAGTTGCAGAGTATGTCAGATGGCGAAAGGAGTGAAGTAGAATACAGGGTTGTATCAGCCATTACCTATACCAGAGAAGCCTTGGGAGGATATCAGTATGGACTTTGTTCTGGGTTTACCGAGGACATAGCGGGGACATGATTCAATTTTTGTAGTAGTTGACCGATTTTCAAAGATGGCACATTTCATTCCCTGCAAGAAGACTAATGATGCTGTTCATGTAGCAGAATTGTTTTTCAGAGAAGTAGTGAGACTTCATGGTTTGCCAAAGACCATAGTTTCAGATCGGGACACTAAGTTTGTTGGATATTTCTGGCGTACATTGTGGAAGAAGTTAAAGACAGATTTGAAGTTCAGTTCATCACATCATCCACAGACTGATGGACAGACAGAGGTGGTGAATAGAAGTTTGGGAAATTTGCTGAGATATTTGGTTGGAGATAAGCCAACAAGATGGGATTTGATTTTACCACAGGCAGAATTTGCATACAATAATTCTGTCAATAGGAGCACTGGTAAATCACCATTCCAGATTGTATATGGAAGTAGTCCGAGAAATGCATCTGAATTGAGAAAGATAGATAAAGGAGAAATAAGTAGTGCTGAGGCTGAGGATTTTGCAGAACATTTGAAGAACATCCATGAGGAGGTGAGGAAGCATATTACCAAGATGAACGCACAGTATAAGGCTAAGGCAAATGAGAAAATGAGGTATAAGGAATTTCAGGTTGGTGATGAAGTCATGGTTCATTTGCGGAAGGAGCGGTTTCCAGTTGGTACATATAACAAGCTGAAAATGAAGAAGTTTGGACCATGTAAGATACTGAAGAAACATGAATCAGGAAACACATATGAGGTAGAATTGCCTACTAAGCTAAATATTTCACCAGTGTTTAACATTTCAGATCTGACAGAGTATCATGAAGAAGGTGTTGAAGATGAGATCACAGCAGCACAGTGGAGTATTCCAGCAACTAGTTCAGACACTAAGGAGATCGAAGATATACTGGACAGTCATGTTGGTAGAAGCACAATGAATAGGACATATGAAGAATATTTGGTCAAATGGAAAGGACGACCTGTTGAAGATTCATCATGGCTAACAAAGGAGGAGGTTAACCGTCTTGGTTTTCCTCTGCACGCCTGAGTCGTGACAGGGTCACTTCTCAAATTACCCCAGGTGTCTGATGCAGGAGCATCTTGGGTGTAAGAGCAATCTTGCATCACCCAAAAATATTTCTGTTTTTATATTCAATAAGGGCTATTTTGTGCAGAGCTGCTATTTATGGAAAGTTACTATTTTTGGTAATTTTTGTATGTGCTCAGAATGATCTGATTTCTTTCTTGGAGGTTCATTTTGGTCATATAAGTCTGCCAGCAAAGTTTCATGGCTAGATCAGGTGTAGTTTTGAAGATATTGAAGATTTTCGGTATTGGTAGCAGGGTACAGAAACTTTGAACTTAGTTTTGAAGGCTTTAGAGGCCCCGGATGAGGTCAAAAATTTGGGTGATGGGCGCTTGCACGGGTCAAGCCTGTAGAGCGCTTCGTGGCATTTCTGAAATGGGGTTATAATAGCCGAGCGGGTCAACTGGTGATGACTTATGGTCTTCGGAAGTTGGGCCACCTGAAATGGCGAAAAATAATGTTCTTCAAAATTTCTGTTCGGGTTTCAAAGGTTATCTTGAGCCGACTATGATGTAATAAAATGTAAAATTAAATAATTCTAAGTTTGGTCGGCCTTATTGGCTAAAATTCTGGAACCTTCCCAGGCGGTGGATAATTGCCTATATAAGGAAGGCTGTATTATTGTCTTAGGCAGTTCGGAATAATTCTGGGTAGTAGATCTGGGTAATATTTTGAGGCTTTGTCCTACAGAATATTGTAAGGGAATGCCCATGTGGCTTTGCATATTGTAATTCTGAAAGTTTGTAATTCCACATTTGTGGAGATAATAAGAAGCCAATTTTCTGTTCTTGCATATTGTTGTTGTTTCTCTATGTCTATAATGTGTTTGTGGCATTGAGGGGAGCACCCTTCATCACAATTGGTATTAGAGATTTGGTCCTCTAAAGATAAGTTTAACCACTTGAGTAGATCATGGTTTCAGAAGAAGTAAAACATCAGAAGAAAAATCTTGAAGAAACTCTTGAAGATCTTGATAGATCTAAAAAATAAATTGAAGAACTAAAATTGAACATCACTGGTTCACAAGTATTCATCAAGAAACTGAGAAAAGAATTGAAATATTGTTCTATAAATGATTTGGGAAAAATGGTCAAAAAGATGAAAGAAGAAAACACATCTCTGAAGGATCAGATTGAAGATTTGGACATAAAGGTAACTATCAATCAGGAAGCCTATGAAGAATAAATCAAAGAAAACAAACTATTGGATGAAGAACTTAGGAAAGAAAACACAAAAATCTTGGACTTAGAAAACATCAAGAAAAAGATGGAATCTAAGATGACAAAAGTAAGGAACCATATTGAAAAATTACACACAAGTAAAGATCTATTAGATTCTCAGTTATATGCACAAAGGATAAAAGGAGATTCCCATGGTATTGGATTCAATGAAGCACAAAATCAAATCAAATCAATGCAATGCAAGAAATATTGAAAGCACCTAAAGAATCTATAGAAGCTAAGAAGACTAAAAATCATATTGAAGCTAAAGCAGAACCATCTAAAGATGAATGCAAGCTAGTAAATAGAACTTTTTATGCTGGTAAAAAGCATGGACATATAGCAAGAGATTGTAAAGAGTTAAGACCTTTCAATGTTTATTGTTATTCATGCAATAAATTTGGTCATAGAGCTATGAATTGTAGATCAAATCAAAGAAGTCAGACACAACACAATCAAATAAATCAACCTCAGCAAAGTGTTAGAAGTCCTATGAACATTACATGTCAGATATGCAATTATAATGTTCACACATCTAGACAATGAAGTATGGTAACTCATATCAATGCGCTAAGGAATATAAGGCCTCCAGTCATTTGTCACTCTTGTAACAAGGTTGGACACATCTCAAAGTTTTGCAGATCATAAGCGTAAAGACATGAAAGACCTAATAAGTCTCAAGGATCAATATTGGATGAATCTGGAGAAGTAAAGTTTGTGAAAGCTACAAATTATATGAGCAAGATTTGGATGGAAGTAAAGAAAGATAATGTGAGTGCCATAGTAGTAGATGCATCCTTAGTGGATGCACCTTCTACTTCTCGATAAATGACCCTCATGGTCATAGGCGGAGCTAGATAAGCTCTTCACCCATGTGTGGCTGGTATACTCACCCTCTAGGTATGAACCTTTCATTTTAGGTTTTTGGCTACTAGTTGATGCAGTATGAAATTTCACACAACCTGATTTTTAGTAGGAACAAATATTGGAATTCTCCATTACAATCCATGTTATGTTGGAAAGCATTAATTGAAGAAAATTGATTTATTTGTCACCAAAGATCTATTATCCTCACTTTTGCATTTGATATCAAGCCTTTGGAGAGCATAGAAGATCAAAGCATTAAGTGTTGAAAGATTGAATTTTTTTCATTAGTAAGAAAAAAGTTAAATTATTGTAGAACCCTAGTTTAGATGTGACATTTTAGAAATCCTTTGAAACCCTATTTTGACCATTGTGTCAAGTAAGTAATGGCCACTCTAGTAGTATTTGATGTCATAGAGAGGAAGAGATATGTATTCAATAAGAATGCATTTAAGTTAGTCCTAGATGACCTAGAAGGAGCATTTTCTAGAACTTCGATGAGAGTTATGCATGTTGAAGATATTTGCACCTACATCTATTGTAAGAAGGAACCAATAGGATTAGAGAGGATATGGTCACACATATAAAAAATGGTTAATCTAGAAAATACATTCAAGGATGAATTCACGTACTTCACAAATCACCCTATAATTGAATATGGGACTGCACATGAATTTTGAGTCGGAATAGATCAAGATCCTTTTAAGAAGAATTCTTGATGATCTATTTTTGATTGGATAAGTTCAAGTTCACATAACAATAGATCTCATTCATGAGATGACCGAACTTTACAAGACCGATTCCATTCTTCCTATTGATAAAGATGTTAGAAAACAAGTTGAGTAGGCTTGTAAGTCTAGGAGTGATAAGTGTGAGATGGGAATTGATCCAATAGAGGAGAAGGATATCAAAATCATGGCTATGATACTTGGTTATAAGTTCCAACATGGTAACAAAGTGAATAGTGTATCCACAACTACAATTCTGGTAGCTATTAGGATTGTAAAAGAAAATGGAGGGTTTAACCTTTGTAAGATCCTATGCACATAGTTGTTAGACAACATAAGAGCCATAAAACATGATAAGAGTAAGGTATTTAGATTTTGTTCATTATTTATCTACATGTACTTTCATATAGTTGGTAAAGCCTCTAATCTTTAACTTGACAAGAGCCTACCTACATTGCCTCAAATCTCATTTAAGGAAACATCAAAGAGTACCTTGAAAGATTTCATGGATCCTAAAATCAAAACATTGAGAATCTAGATGTACAGAAGGTACATGATACCTGAGAAGATTATGGAGAAGTACAAAGACACTATATGCTTCATGATGGAAATAGACATTACATGCATGGAAGTAGTTGAGCCTAGGAAAAAGTGGATTCATCGACTTGGATATGAAGTAGAGGAACACATTTTGGAAGCTTATGTACATGTCCTCCTATCAGTGCCTAAGGATCCTAATGAACCTAGATGGGGAGCTTATGAAGAGAAGAGAAGACAACTAGACTCTGTCTTATACACTGTTGTGACATAGAGAAAAGAATCTAGAATTACCTTAGACATTCTTAAAATTCATGGTGTTACCCAAGAAGGGAAGCCAAGATTTCAATGCAACTTGAGAGTGCACCCTCATCTGAAGTTAAAATAAAAAAATTAGTTGATCCTAAGGAGAAGAAGAAAAGGACAGAAGAAAACATCTCCACTCTCACAACTACAATTGATCTGGAGTACACTCCATTCCCTACACTGAGAAAAATGTCTAGAAGGAAGAATTAGTCTGCTGCAAGCCATCCATCCTCAAGGTCAACAAGAAGAAAAGGAAGAAACACTCAAGAACCTCCTGAGGTAGGATTCAGACCGAATCTAGAAGTGTTGAGAAGTAGAGTAGCTGATGAAGGAAGGATAGATCAAATAGAAAAGTTCTATGATAAATATCATGAGATTGATAAATTAGAAATCCATTATTTGATTATCAAGAACATGATTAAGTTCAAAAAGTCTGTATTGCAACTTAAGAAAATTATTCCTAATCATGTATGGAATATACTTGACTCTTTTAAAATACAATCTATTGAAGAGGATATGAGGATAAGAGAAAAAACATTGGATGATAACCTCCCAGTTTGTTAATTTGAAGAGAAAACATTATTGTTGTATTTGGTAAAGCTTCATCTAAGAACTAAACTCAGAACTTTGCAAATAATGAATAAGGATTATGAGTTGGTTGTGAAGGAAACATAGAAGGCATTTGAAAAAATATTCTTTGATAGACAGTTGTATCCAACCTTTGCACTTGCAACCCAAGTTCCCTCTAAGAAAGAAAAAGAATTTGAGATCCCTGATGCACCTATGACAAGTCCACAAGATTATATGCCCATAATGACAGCACTACTAAAGCAATGGAGACAAAAGATGACACTATTGTGATTGAAAATGTTGAAATATCCATGGTGGCAATAGATAAGGATCTAGACAAATTTCAAGAAGCCTTTGTGAGAACTGAGGAAGTTGAGATTCTATGTGGTGAAGAATCACCTAAGCAACAAGAAGAAATAAAAATTGAAGACTTAATAGGACAGGAAGAAGAGAAGGAAGATGAACCTAAAGAAGAGCCCTCTACTGAAATTTCTAAGAAGGTAAAGAGTGAGATTATGGATAGAACACTCCTCACTCCTAAGTCCTCAATTTCATTTTTGTCAAGTTTGACACCTGATACAACAACCCTAGACTCATGGGGAGAAGAAGATCTAATGAAGATATGTGTATTGGCTATGGATAAAGCCAAAGAAAAACAAGTAATGAGAAATCCATTATTTGTAGAATGAGTTAGCATACTAAAAAATTTACTTCCCAAGGATAAGAAAGTGATAAGTGTTCATTTAGTGGATGATGTTAGCTAGATCTTATCAAACTTCAAAGTAAAATTTTCAAGTCTAGAAGAATCACCATAAAAAATTGCAGAAGAGAAATATCTCAAGAAAAAGGTTGAATAAATTGATAGGCAATTTTTCACCTAACCTTAATTCACTTAAGATTGGTTAAGAAATGATGAAAGAGTTAGCAACAAAAGGAAGGAAGATAATTGTTGATTGCATGAACAAAGATAAAATCACCTTAGACCTATCTAAAAAGATTCAAGAAGCATATACTTTAATGGCAGTAGTAAGAAAATCAATGGAAGATCCCTCTCAAGAGATTAATATGTGCAATAATGTCTATCAAGGATAGTTGGATAAAATTGAGAAGGCAAAAAAAGAGATGGCAAATATAAGGGCTAGACAAACTCAACTAAGACATACACTCGCACCCTCTCTAGATGTGTTGAATTAGAACATCAAGTAGATAGATGCCACAATTGTAACATATCATCAAGGTCCCTACATAGATTTGGGAAATATGGAGAAGCTAACATATGCATTATGCACCCATCTTCAGATAGTTGATGCACTCTAGGTTTTCTAGAAGCAATAAATCAAAAACCTTCAGATTGCATACTTGGATGTATTTTCTTTGTAAGTACTTGAAGTTTTCCTTTTTTGAGCACCTTTGTCATTAATGTCAAAGGGGAAGTAGTGTATATGATATAAAGGAGATAATAAAGGAGATATTAGTGTATAGAGAAGAAGAATATATGATGTACAATACACAAAAAGGATAAGATAAATGATAGCAAGTTTTTGTGTAAAGATGTAGTTTAGAAACTTCACCACATTCCTTTGGTACCATTAATGGCAAAGGGGGAGATTATTGGAAATTTGAATTTAGTAGGATATATGACTAAGTTTTATGTTGTCATTATGGAAATAAAGTCATATGAAGTTTTGTAGTCAGCACTTTAACTTGGAAGATCATAATTTGGCTAAGTATGGAAGATAGAATAGACAGAGATGCACCTAATGATTAGAGCATCAAGGCACATGTGTATGATTTTTGGTATGTACCCTTGGATATAAGACTTTGAGTATGTTACTATGCTAAGTCTAAGAACGCATGGTCAGATATGACAGAATGAAGAAGTTAAAACAAGTCTAATTGACACAGTCAGTAAGCGGCATAACATAACAAAGCATGGAGCTGACAGATAGTATTTTGATTAGCATATATCATTTTGTTTTGTAAAGGCTATGCACCTATTGTAATTATGGTATAAAAATGTTAATATCATTTTATGTAAACATGCTTGAGCCAATTAACTTGGAAGTGTTGTATGTGATATGTTATAGGTCAACCTAGTGGTTAGTTTCAGTTGTGTCTATTCAGCATGTATATATGTGACATGCGCTTTTGTATTTGAATAGGCATGGAATATAGAGAAGAGAAGAAGTATGAAAATTATGTATTAGAGAAGTAAAAATGATATAGATCTTTACAAAAGGTTAAAGCATCAGCACACAAAAGGAACTGATCAAACATCAGTGTCAAAGTAGCAGTTCACCTTGTAGATATATTGTGTATCTGATAACCAGGAGGTTGTAGCCTTCTTCATTGAGTAGTTAGCTCTAGCAATGATCCATCCACCCCTAATAGGGTTTGTTACTTTAAGACTCCTAATAGGGTCTGATCTTTGACCAGGTCATTGTACTCAATTTTTTAAAGACTGCTCCTAACAGGCAAATGGAACATTAACATGTTCATAAATACTAAGTGCAATTATTCATGGGTACTAATTCTCACCAAGCTTTTCCTGTGGCCAAGGTTTCCCCGTAAACATATCTTGTGTTGTGTGTTATGGTTGAATACTTCATTTTCTTTACTATTCATTTTAGTATTTAAGTAATTGAGTTAAGTTTCAAGAATCAGAAATTAATTATAGAACACTAATTCATAGCCCCCACCTCTCAGTGTTCCCATTCCTAATAGTTTATTCAAAAGAGATGTGAGGTAGGCTTGCACTTATCTATGGCGGAGATCAACATGTACAAAAAAATAAGGTTGATATTCTTGGGGGAAAGTATGATGAAATGAAAATAAAGGATGAAGATAATATCACACAATATAGCTATAGAATCAAGGAAGTTATGAGTGCCATCAGAGGTGCTAGTGGAATATTGACTAATGAAGAAGTGTTAAGTAAAATACTGATAACTCTTTCTTCTATGTATTCTATTAAAGTATCTACCATTTAGGAATTGAGATCTATACCAAACAATATTGTTAATCTTGAAGCCCTAATCGGTAAGCCGATGACATTTGAGTTAAGTAACTATGATAATATTCTACTGACCATTGAAACTAAATTCAATTCATCTCTAAGCATTGGTACATCAAGAAAAGACAAAGAGATTCACATTACTTCATATGGAAATGAATATGATAGTATTCTGAATGAAGATTTAAAGAACAAGAAAAATTAGAGGCACTGCTAGCTAGAAGACTACTAGGAGGTAAAGGAAAGTACAAAGGAAAATTACCTCTAAAATGGTTTAACTATAATAATATTGTTCATATTGCATCTAGATGTTTTGACAATGATAGGAATGACAAGAATGATAAAAGATACAACCGACACCAAAGATTTAGATTTTATAAGGACAAGGGTAAGAATACTTCCTACCTAGTTGAGGAAAGTGTAACCAATGAGGAATTTGATGATACTGAATAACGATATGAAGTTGTCTATGCTGTAGTAAAGGAAGAATAAGATGAATAAAAACATGAAGATGAAAAAGAAATTATTTCTCATGTAACTAAACCTAAACCATAGATTAATTATAGTGGATGTTCACATCATATGACTGGTGATATTGATAAATTTGAGAACCTAGAAGAGTATGACGGAGGATTTATCAGATTTGGAAATGATGCTCCATGCCTTGTGAAAGGTAAAGGTTCCTTTGTATTGAATGAGAAGATGAAATGTAATGATGCATATTCGGTTAAAGGACTGAACTATAATCTTTTGAGTGTTGCACAAATAAACAATACTGGCCATTGAATGGAATTTCATAATAGAAAGGTGATAATTTATGGTACTTATAGAGATATGATTGGAACAGGTGAATAATCTAAAGGTAATTTATTTTATCTTGATACTTCTATAAAAAGTTACTTATTTACTAAAGTTGAAGATGTATGGCTATGGCATAAGAAACTGTATCATGTGAATTTTAATAACATGCTTAAAGTGAGTAAAAATAATAGATTTAGAGGTCTACCAAGATTTAAAAACTTAATAAAGTAATGTGTAAAGAATGTTAGATTGGTAAGATGAATAAGTCAAGTTTCTCAAGTAAATATTTTTTTACCAATGGTATTTTGGATTTAGTTCAAACTAAACTTTGTGGTCCTATGAGAGTTCAAAGCTATTATGGAGATCGGTACTTTATTTTTTTTGTTGATGATTATTAAAGAATGATCTGTATTATATTTCTAAAAGAAAATTATGATGCATTTCAAATGGTCAAGTAGTATAAAGGAAGAGTTGAAAAGGAAATAGGAAAACAACTGAAATGTTTGAGATCAGATACATGAGGTGAATTTATATTTGATGAATTTACTATCTTCTGCAATGAAAATAGAATCAAAAGACATGTATCTTCATGGAGGACTCCGCAACAAAATGGGATTTATGAGAGAAGAAATAGATATATAGTTCAGTGTTCTAGAACATTATTCATTGATAAAAATAATTTGCACAAATATTCTGGAGAGAATCCATCAACACTATTGTCTACACACTCAACCAAGTATAGTTGAAGAAAGGAATGAAAAAGACACCTCATGATCTATGGTTTAGTCCCACACCGAATGTAGGTTACTTTAAAATTTTTGGAAGTAGGTGTTATATACTAAAATATACTATAAATTAAAAATTTGACTCAAAAGGAGATGAAGGTATATTTATTGGTTATTTATCAAAGAGAAAAACAAATAAATGTTTGATCAAGGCCACTAAAAAAATAGTTGAAAGTGAAAATGTAAGGATTGATGAATTTATAGAAAGGAATGAAGAGGATAGAAAAAAGGAACCTAAGCATGAAAAAATATTTGTTTATGTATAGGAAGGTAAATCACTTGAAGAAACCAAGATAAATGAAGAAGAAACCAATGAGTAATATGAGCCCCTACTAAGAGGTGAAAATACTAATGAACAATCTACCAAGCTTGTATTAGAATAATATGTGAGGAGACACCACTCACCGAGAAGAATTATTGGAGAAAAGAACATAGGAGTCATGACAAGAAGTAAGTTGAAAGATAACACATATTTTATTTCTAAATTTGAGCCAAGGTTAGTGAAGGATGTGCTAGGAATTAAAGATTGGATTAATGCTATGAAAGAGAAAATTGATTAGATTGAAAAGAACAACACTTGGTCACTAGTATAGAGAGCTAATGATAAGAATTTGATATGAACTAAATAGATTTTCTAAAATAAACTCAATGAGAAATAAGATGTAATAAAAAATAAAGCAAGGTTAGTCTACAAAAGGTATGCTCAAGAAGAAGGTATTGACTATGGTGAAACTTTTGTCTATGTTGCTAGGTTAGAATATGTAAGGATAATACTTGAATATGCTGCTTATAAAGGATTTAAGGTTTATTAGATGGATGTTAAGTCTGTATTTCTAAATGGAATTCTTAAAGAAGTCTACATTGAATAGCCTATAGGATTTATTCAAAATTTTGATAAGGATGTGGTCTGCAAGCTACACAAAGAACTCTATGGATTGAAGCAAGCACCCCAAGTATGGTATGATATATTACACTCTTATTTAGTCAGGATTAAATTTGAAAGGACTAGTGATAGCAAAAGTTTATACTTGAAATGTGATAGTACAAATAAATTTTTGATTGCTGAGATATTTGTTGATGACAAATGTTAAATTTGGTGGAAATTGGATAATGTTTAAATTATTTATTGTGGAAATAAGAAAGGAATTTGAGGTCTCTATGATAAGTGAGATTAAATTTTTTCTTGGACTTCAATTTCAACAAGATAAGGATGGGATCTACATAACTTAATCTAAGTATATCAAGGATATCCTAAAGACATTCAATATGGAAGAATCCAAACCGGTTGCAACACTGATGACTACTAGTTGCAAATTGTCAAAGAAAGATGACACTAAGGAAGTGAATGAAATACTTTACCAATCCATGATTAGTGAACTACAATATTTTGTCCACAACCAAGAAGATATTACACATTCAGTTGGTATAGTTGCTAGTTTTTCTGCAAACCCAAAGGAGACACATATGACTATAGTGAAAAGGATATTTAGATATCTAAAAGGGGCTGAAGATTTTGGTTTGTTATATACAAAAGGAGGATATTTTGATCTCAATGTGTATACTGATGATGACTAGGTTGGAAATATGGGTGACAAAAAGAGCACTAGTGGCAAAGATTTTTTTTAAGAGAAAAATTAGTGACATGGTTAAGAAAGAAACAAAGTTGTATTTCACAATCTACTGTTAAAGGTGAGTATGTTGCTACAAATATAAATTATTCTAATATTGTATGGATCAAAAAATTACTCGAAGGTATTTATGAAGAGATCATTGATCCAGTTAGAATTTATTGTGATAATACCAGGGCTATTCATATATCAAACAATCCAGTGATTTATTAAAAAATAAAGAATATTTCTATTAAGTATCACTACTTGAGAGAGAAATTGCAATATAAGCATGTAACATTGGAGTATGTGAAATCTAAAGAATAGATAGATGATATATTTACAAAACCACTACTGAAGGATTCTTTTGAGTATCTTTGAGGTAAGTTAGGGGTTCTTCCCCTATCCAATATTCATTAAGGACTAATACATGTTGTATCAATTCAAGCATTCAATATAATATCTATCTTGTGAGTTGATGCTAGTGTTCAATCTTTAGGTGAAGCCCAAAGTTTTGAAAAAGAAGTTTATGATTTCAATGAGAGATTTATACATTTGAGGTATGATTTGAGTTTGTATGTATTTGGCATTATTGTCAAAGAGGGAGACATTTACCAATATCGATGAGATTAGATGAGATTATGTCAATTGATGTATGGAGATGAATGAGATTAATGTTGACATATGAAAGAGGGAGAATGTTGTTGATGCACTGATGTTGCACATAGAAAAATGATGATAAAGGGAGAATAAAGATGATGGAATCAGAAAAGGAAATTGTGAAAGAGGAATGGTAAAGAAAGACTACAGAAGAAGATCAACTACAAAAAGGAAAAGATACAACTCAGAGGGAGTATAGGAATGGAAATGAAGTATACCATCATCAATGATTACAAAATATTCTTAGTATTTCCATCAATGCCAAAGAGGGAGATTGTTACCATAAATGATAGTAATGATGAAGATTGATTATTTGATGGTGATGATGATGAAGACCGACAAGGAACAAAGGAATACATGATAGTTAAAAGGTTAGATCAGTTATTTTCTTGTCATTGATGTCAAGAAATTAATTTCTAGTTTATATTATGTTTCCATATAATTCAATAATGATATAAGTTAAATAACTTAAGAAGGTGAAGAAATGAGATGTAGTGAATTTGAAGAACATAAATGACCATCTGATACAGATTAGACAATCATTAGATTATGCCAATATAATTATTTTCCACCTAACATATGATTATGTTAAATTGGTAAAGCACGGGAATGAATATTTGTAAATTTAGTAAAAAATGGGGTTTTTGGCTACTAAGCAGGATATGTTGCTTGGTAAAATTAAAAGGTAAAATGAAGTAACTCGTTAAAATTCAAAGAAACTAAACATAAAAGAAAGTTTTAGGCACAAAGTAATGTTAACTAAAATACAAATCAAGGACAACGACTGAGGAATAGATATTAAATAAGGATTAAATCAATATTTAATGATTAGCTATAATGAGATAGATGATCAAGATGATAAGGAAAGTTAGTTACAAGAGATTTGAGGATAGGAAAATTCAAGGTGAAGTTCTACGACTAAGATCTAAATGGTTAAAGTAGAAGGAACATGTTTCGATAAATTTCAAGTTCCTAAGTGGAAAGAAATAGTGTTACCAAGATCCAGATTCAAGGTATAATGAAATGGACGATTAAGATTGATCAAAGAAAAACATAATAGAGGAGATTAAGAATAAAAATTTGTCTATATAAAGGATGGATTTGTATGAACAAATGGGTGGAAAATAGAATAGTTGAAGGGTCACAGGCTGATACAGTGAAGAAGTAAAAAGGAGATTCTAAGTTGAAAAGAAGGATTTGATGAAGTGTTGAAGATAATGGATAATGAAGAATTGAAGTAAATATTGAAGAGGGCACAACAGATCTAATCTATAGGTAAATTTATTTACTCTTGCTTACTAGCACTTCTAATAGACAAATCTCTTAACAAAGTGGACTTAACAGTCTTATTGTAGAATCCTTGAGA
This sequence comes from Chamaecyparis obtusa, assembly GCA_027943335.1. Taxonomy (NCBI): domain Eukaryota; kingdom Viridiplantae; phylum Streptophyta; class Pinopsida; order Cupressales; family Cupressaceae; genus Chamaecyparis; species Chamaecyparis obtusa. The sequence continues at coordinate 67,761 of BSBK01005329.1, forward strand.
AAGGTAACATTCTAAAGAGTGTTTGAAGCCCTCTAACTAGGCCACTCCTAATAGGGTGAATATTTTAATAGATCTAAGGTAAATTTCTTAAATGGGTCATGCCTAATAGTGTGCATTGTAATCTTTAACTAGATTGGGTCTTACCTGGGTGTACTTCAGTAAATTATTTTCTTATTGGGTGACAATTCCCACAGTGGTTTTTCCCAAACTTGGGTTTCCACATTAATTGTTGGTGTTACATGTGATGAATGATTTGCGTGAATAATTTAGTGATTAGTATAGTTTATTTAATGTTGTTGGTAAATAGTAAAGTATGTTTTAGTGAGCTATCACTAAGTTAATCAAAGAAAATTAATTAGGTATTGGGAATCAGGGATTACTGATTCACCCCCCTCTCTATAATCCAAAAACTTTAAACAACAAAAACTTATGAGAGGCTTCATATTTATGCTTTAAAAATAAACCCACATTCTATGGCTAAAATCATTAATGAACATCATAAAATAAGTACTCCCTTCAACATAAGTGGTTTTCATAGGATCATATAAATTAATATGCACCAGCTCCAATGATTCTCTTGACCTTCTAAAGCTACTATGTTTAAAGGGTGGCCTATGTTTCTTACCCAAAATGTAAGCCAAAAACTTTCTACAAAACTCTACAATACTTGCTAAACCATCTACCATTCTTTTCTTTGATAATAAACTTAAACCAACATAACCAGATGTCCATACCTGAGATGCCATATAATAGAGGAATCTTAATCACCCTCTTGAAATATTATTATTATTGTATATTCTTTCTTGGGAGGTGCAACTATGAATTGGAAAGAGAATCATGTATGTATCCTTAGAAGAAACATTGTATTCTTTATCATTTGGACTACTATGCAATAAATTTCTTACTCAAATATTTCTCATTCTCCATCAAGACTTTATATAAATTTTGAATTAGTCCTCAAAAACTCATCAGATTGTTCTTTATACTAGGGAAAACAAAGCATTTTAAATCTCTTTTTTGTCAGCTTGCTAGGTGTAGATCATAATAGATCATTTTCCTACAACTATAATAGTTATATAGTTCCCCATTTTAATCTCAGACTATTCATTTTTATTAATAGAAGAAAAAAAATTCATCATCACTCATGTGGTTACTATAAGAACTATCTAAATACCATACCTTATGGTTTATTTCTTCACCAATATTGCACTTCTTGAAAGTTATGGATTGATTTCCTTCAATAATATTTATATTAGCCATATTTACAATCTAGCTTGACTAATGTGATTACCATATGAGCCCATACTGAATATGAGCCCATTTTGACTTCTTCTATACATGCCATACTGAATTTCACTCTAAGGTGAGTCTTCAATAGTCACCATAGAGTATATGTTCAAGTGCACAAGCACTGAAATTACTCCAATCAACATCGATAATCAAAACTATCTTCGGGTTCATTGGTAAAAACACACTATCTCATACTTAGACAATTTGCATTGCTCTCTGACATACTAGCTCTTTGACTTGTGCAATTGTCATATGGATCATGTGTTTCCATAATGAAAACATCTATGTAACCAACTCAACCAAATTGCCAAATCTCCCCCTTTGTTATTGGTGGCAACATATGTGAAAATTGACTAAGTCTTAGACTCCAAAAGTTCAAAATTGTGGCCATAATACAAAATATGTATATATTGTCCTTATGAATTCATTAATCCTCTCTATTTAATGTAATCCCCCTAAGAGTATGTATCATTATCAATTTCCTACTATATATCTCTCCTCCTTTGACAACAATGACAAAAAAAGGTAAGGAGGGTTAAAAAACTATGTTCAGAAAAAGTTATACCTTGATTCAATATTGCAAAGCTGGTAGGCTTGCAACACAATCTGCAAAATTGATCTTCATAGCCTCTAACTCTTTCTCCCACAATTTCTTAATTGAATCTACCACACTAAGTAGTGCACACAATCCATAAGATGCAATCTCACATGCTTGGTCATTTTCATAACTAAACTTCTGAAAAGATGTCTTGGTTGAAAGACATTCTTCTAGTTTCCCTTCAATAGTGCTCAATTTTATAGAAATGTGCTCTCTTAAAAGAGTGAATCTCTTCAGCTTCCTATCCTTCTCATCTTGCAATGATCTTATTTCATCATAAATCTTGTGAATTTTGTGGTCAACATCAGATACCTTCACATTGGGGCTCGAAAGAAGGTTTATCTCATTCTGAATTTCTGCTTCCTTCATCTTCATCTTCTAAACTTCCTTTACTGCCAAGTTCTCTGATTTTGTACACTAGATGTACAAAGATTTTCCTCTTTCTAAATTCTTTCTCAAGTCCTTTATATAAATATCAAGGTTATTGATATCATTCCTGATATTTTGACTAATGTCCAAGAGTGTTTTGGCCTCATAAGCTACTTGAGCTTTCATCTTTTCTATATCAGATAGATTTGTAAACTCATCATCAAAAGTATTCATTACTTTCTTTTCTATTTTCAGAGGGTCATCTTCTAAAATTTGTGTATTAATAATACCTTGTAACTTCTCAGTAAGCTCCTCTAGGCATCCTTCAAGACTCTTTACTTTCTTGTTCTCTTTGATGATCTTGTTCAAAGATGTGATCAATTCCATCTGATCATCATCATCTACCTCCTTTCCCAAATTCTCAATCATAGAACCAATCTAAGTTTTGTTGCTAGTCTCAGCTGTAAGACTAATTTATTCTAGAGTGGAAATAGGTTCTTATTTCTTTGTCACTTTAGGTTCTACAATTTTGGTTTTTGTCTTCTCTTCTCCTTTGGTAGACTCCTGCTCTTCAAAAGCCAAATTTTCAACAATGTTTTCAAGATTCTTGGATAAGTTATCATCACTATCCAAGGTGATCTTAGTTCCTTCAACATTCATTACTTCATCCTCAATATTTATGGCTAGTGGAGAGGGAATGTCCTCTTGTTCTACTTCTTTTTCTTGATCTTTGGATTCTGCTACAACTGATGATTCTCCAGCATTCTCTAACATAACCTTAATGATTGTTTTCTCTCTTTCTACATTAATTTCTTCATATCTACCTCCCATAACCTGAATATTTCTCTTCTTGGTTCTCAGATGGATTCTTAGATCCTTCATAATCTGATTAAAGTGTTCTTCATCTCTCACAACACAAAGTTTTCTTAAGCTTTTATCTAATAGTTATGTCTTCTTTTGATGCTCTCTTATTCCTATTTACAAGTTTCTTATACAAGTCATCTGGTATCTTACCCTGAATTGTATCAAATTTCTTATCAGATAAAATCATATGCTTCACCACTACATTTTCTAGATTTAGGCTTTCTACAACTTTTCTTTCAACTGGTGGTACCAATGTCTTTTGCCTCTTACTCGGTCTAGTAGAAATCTCTTTTATTCTTTTGCTAGGTGTGGAGGAGGTTGATCTAGTGGATATTCTTGCTTCTTGATCCTTCTCTATTTCTTCCACTTTTACCTTAACTGGTGTCTCCCCTTGCTATGCTACAATTGATGATAGAGGTGGAACAAACAAAACTTCTTTTTGTCCAATTTCTCTAACTGGAACTACTATTTGCTTGGCTACCAAGAACTCATGCTCAATCATCCCTATATGTTTTAGAATTTTCTTGACTGTACTCTCAACTCTTTTCTTTGATTTCTTCTCTTCATGGATGGTCTTTGTAGAGTTGAAGTTCTCCTCAAAGGTTCCAAACCTGTTATAGTGAATATCCAACTTATACTTAAGAAGTCTACTCACATATTCTTCTATCTCAATCTCAGATATCTCATAGCCAAGAGGGTCTATGAACTTTGTTCTAGGTTCTATTGCTTCAATGTAAGCAAAGTCAGTATCAACCATGAAACATATCTCATTTTTATACTTCTCCACAATAGACTATGGGATCCTTGATTTTCTACACATCAAATTCTGAAATGATTTAATTACCAATACTATACTTTCATTCACTTTATCAATAACATACCTCCTATACACTTGGTTAATCCTTTCCATTGTAGTTTGGCCATCATTCCATGCATTTCCAATGGTGAATGGAAATCTTCTCAATAAATGAAAGAACATATAAGCGATTAAAGATGAGAATCTAAACTGTGAATACTTAGTCTTCTTTACCTTTTCCAAATTCTCAAACAACTGTATCCTCAAAATATCACACATGTCAACTTGTACTTTATCAACACACATCAAATAAGTTGCATGTACCATTCTAGCTACCATGTCATCCTCTCTCGAGTTAGCACAAAACTTAGTTGTTAGGATCTTACACAAGTATCTGACATCATCTTGTTGTATCTTGCTAATTACAATTCCTCTGCCATTGTAGGATGAATTTGTGTTGTCTATGACTATTTTCCACATGTTTTTCTCATTCAAAGGAATGGCTCTAGTTTTAGGTAGTCCAGTTACCTCATGAATTAAGTTAGCTATGATATCTATCACTCTATCATCTAACCAAAAATTTTCATTGTGAATTGTACTTAGGATTATCTTGGTACATTCTTCATTATCAAATTCATATTGCAAAGCATACTTAACGATCTCATTATCTTTCAAATTCTTAAAACCTACTTTCAATGACATGTCCTAATTATAGATCTTTTGATATTCCTCTGTGAAGTCACTATCATTGATAGTCTCTAGTTTACATCCCAGATAACTTCTAACATTCTCTAGATGTAAAACTCCATTTGGTACGGATGATAAAGCTAACCTAGGTTCATCTTCCAAGGGTTCTACTTGTTCCCTTTTCATTTTAGATCTATTCTTATCTCTGACATTGTGAATCAAATAAATATCCATTATTTACTCTAATTCTTTAACTGATTTAAAGATCTGCCAAGTAAAATACGTCGATTTCACAATTTAGGGCTTGTGTAGATTCAACACAAAATTCTTCACAAAATCCTTGCAAAATGCTTACAATCACTTCTCTTTGATCTCCTTAACACTTGTATTCACTTTGATGATCAAATAACACCATTTGTGACCTTTTATCACTTCAATCTATCTTAGATCTGACATCGCATTCAATTATTTTGCCTCTTCTTTCAAAAAGCTGATTTTGTTAACTTGCAAAACTTAGAACTTCTTGCGATCTCGCAAAACATAATATTTTTTATTTTCCCTCTTAACCATAGAATTATAACTATTATACACTAAGTTTTCACCCTTGTTTCAAGCTCTCTTGGTCTTGATAACCTAGTATAACATGTGAATCATCTCCAGGTTGTGGGACCTATGCTAACTGAGATGAGACCTCTAGGTTCTAGGTTGGTTCCTCTTGGATAATCACCTTAATTTTCTTCTTGACATAAAAAGTAAAATTCTTGAGGGAAAAGGGATAGAAGGAATTCTTGACAGGGAAATGACTTGAAAGAAAATTGCCTTCTAGGTGATACACCAAAATGATGGTTTGAATCACAGTATAGAGGATGAATTTAATGAATAAACTTAGGTCTAGGAGATCACAACTCATTGAATAGACTTGCATAAATATTTCATACAAGGGTCTCCAATAGAAAGAGGCTATTTAGGGAAAGAAAGAAAACTTTCACAAAAAATAGCATTCCTAAGAATTTAGACACAATCCACAACCTGCAAACAAACATTCACCTTTGCAACTCAGTATAGGAATAAGACAGATTGTCACAGGTTCAGGTATACCCACAAGAGCATTCAAATCAAATCACCCACAAGAATACACATATATTGCAGAAACAGAGAGGGATCAGGTACCCTAAGATATCACTAAAGACATACATATACTTCAATTCAATAAGAGAGAATTCAGACAAGGAAACATAGGGACAGAAAAGATGTCACAAAATATCTCTACAATATCTGAATCATCAATGAAAGATTATAGATTGTAGAAAACTAGAGGGCAGAAAAATGCCATGGATATTCTTCTACGAAAGAGACTTTTTCCCTTTACAAAATGTGATCTCTTAGCTCTAAAAGCTCCAAAAAACAATATATACATCTCCTATAAACCACATAGGTAGGAGTCAAAAACCTAATTAGGGTTACATATGATTTGCATTAGAATAATAGAAAACCCTAACTCTATCAAGTCTGATCATAAATGTATCTTGGAATATCTTGAATGATCAGATATGTCTTGTTTGTGTGCCCCTCCCTGTACTATATTTGCCTGTAAACAAGCAACCTTGATTCATCTACCTTTTTAAAACTTAGGCCCACCATGAATGCACAAAATGGTACCTCTTAGGAAAAAAGAATCAACCCAAGATGGCTGCTTAGACCTCCTCATCATCCTCTCAACTACAATAATCATGGAAACATAAATTCTCCATCTACCTGTGATGCTCGCAGCCTATTGAATCAAATGCTAGCAAAAACCTTCTTAGAAATGTTTAAATTTGAATAACAATGGCCAATAGGTTTGGGTTTAAACCATAGCCATTGATATCACCCCTTCCCGACAGATCGGGCGGTCTTTAGTGATCTTTATAACAATCAACAAACTCTTGAAAAGTCCTTGGCCTCGTCATCAATTCTTTAGCCAATGGGAAATGAGCATGTTGGCACTTGTGATAGTTTGGACCCACTTGACCTTTTCCTTCCTTTAGTGACTCAGCGAATGCATGACTAAAAGCACTTTTCCAAGTTGTGAAATACTTCTCATAACCCTGGTCTAGTCAAGCGAATCGATGAACAAAGAATTTCACTAAATTTCTGAGCCTTTTCTTAACCCCCAGTGTACTCCACAAATGTGAGAAAGCTTCATTCACATGTTTGCTAGATGACCTTTTAACCATTTATGAGAATCCTAACCTACATTCAGAAAACTGGTGACCGAAGACATTCGCTAGGTCATTGAGAATTTTAGGGCTTCACTAATTCATTCTGAGATTCTACAGATACACACATTCGTGCATTCGCTAGATCATTTGGAGCACTACTAATTCATTCCATGAATGAGCAAATAGAGAAAACTTTAGATGCTCGCCAAATATTATCAGAACCACCAAACTTAAAAGATACATAGCCACCAATTCACTAAAATATTTTACAACCTTGGACCTGCCTAAAAACCTACCACATGTCAACACACCATTTTCTACTACTGCTTGGTCACCTCTGACATAGGACCCACTATCAGAGCTTTGGTGATAAAGAAGAATCTACAGCTATCATTATACCATAGCTTTAACTCCCACACACCTTTCATCAATAGTATAATGACAACTGTGCAATGCAATCAAACCTTAACCTGCATCAAGAAAATGGCCCCACTGATAATCACCAGATCAGGAGTCCGCTGACCAATGATAAACTGCCATGTCAGACTACGTGGCACTGGACCCACTGACAAGCGTAGTGTTGTCTGGAAAAGGAGATCAATGATGCTATACTGTGATCTTAAAACACTTGCATATTCTCCTTGTGGTACAATGATGATCATCAATCTTCAATCCTATTTGACCTGCCAGGAAACTAAGACCACCAAACAAATGTAACCATTCACCAGATTGTTGGATGTTAAGAACTTAACTACAAGGAATAAAGTGATTATGAGAATCACTGCATTCACCAGTTCATCAAAAGGAAAAGATAACCGATGGGAGGATAAGAGAACTAGTGAACAAAGGAATTATAAGGTGCACATGCTGAAATGGGAACTTTAAGTGGCCAAAAAAGGTAATGAAGGATTATAACATGGCCTAGGGTTTTTAGGGTTTTTTGGCTTCAACGACTATATTTTTGAAATTAAACCTGCAAACTAGGGAGTAAAAATGAATTACAGAGGCCAGAGGATATGACATAGCACCATGAAATTTTTTTGAGGTGCCCGATAGAGTTAAAATGGAGACCAGGATGGAGCGTAGTGAAATTTGCATGGAACAGGAGAAATTGGGTAACATTTTGGCAATTTTTGTTGGATGTCATCCTGCTAGACATGGAAACCAGTGACCTTGATGCAATCCATTGGGCATGGGGTCAATTCCTGAGCATAAAATTTTCTAACAGAGAGGTAAAGCTGGAGCTGAAGAACAAAAAATTGTGCACGAGCACTTTTTGGAAAGCAAGACAAATTAACCTAGAAAGCAAGGAAAGAAAGAAAGAAACATATTCATATAGATTTACAAGGAGGGATTAACCTCAAAGAAAGGCTTAAAGTGGAAACCATTAACTAAAATAGGCAAGGCATCTACTCCAAGAGTTGATAGCTAAAAAGCACTAGATCCCTTGCACTCTGTAATAACAAATGGTCCACCCCAGAGTGAATCAAATTTTGTATGTCTACTAGGCTTTGATCTGAATTCATCCCATTTGAGAACCACATCTCCAACTTTGAAATTACTAGCTTTGGCTCTTCTATCAAAACTTTTCTTTGTCTGAATCTGATGGAACTCCATATCTTTCATGGATTTATTTTTGAGTTCCTCTAACTTTATGAGCTGAGCATACCTGACCTATAAGGGATCTCCTTCTTCAAATAGGACATACTGAGTAGCCAAGTCCAAAGCTGGTAACTCAGTTGAGATGGACAACTTAGCCTCTCTACCATACACTAATACATAAGGAAAGTTCCCAATGATCTTCTTTGGGGTAATCTTGTCTAACCATAAGGAAGACTTCAATTTAGTATGCCAATCTTTCTGGTTATCCTGTAGGGTCTTCTTGATTATCCTAATCAAGTTCTTATTAGTTGATTTTGCTAAACCATTGCCCTGGGGATAATAATTTGAGCTTGTGTTTAGATAAATGCCATTTTTTATTGCCCATTCTGAGACTTTAAGGCCTGTGAATGCCAATGCATTATCTGATATTATAGACTCTGGAGTGCCAAATCTGTGAATTATATCATCATAAAAACTTAAGACAACACTCTCATTTGATTCCTTTAAGGAAACTTCCTCTATCCATCTAGTGAAATAATTAGTAGCAGTGATTATCCACTTGTGGCCTACACTAGATGGAGGATTGATCATGCCAATAAAATCTATACCCCAAATTTGATGAAAGTTTTCTCTGTTCTAACTGGCTATAGGGGCAAGGCTGCAAGCCTTTCCTTTCCTGCAAACATGGCACACTTGGTGCATTTTCTCACATAATCATGACTATCCTTAATGATAGATGGCCAATAGTATCCAGCCCTCATGATTTTAAAAGCAGTAGTCCTAGGAGAAAAGTGACCTCCAGAAGGTCCATCATGAAATTCAAATAGGACATCAGCTATCTTTTCTGAATCGATACATCTTAAAAGGACACCATTGTGATCCTTTCTAAAAAGAACTTCATCTATTAGCAGAAAAGGAACATATTTTAATCTATAATATCTTCTTTTTGTTGAATCTAAACCTATAGAACATTGCCCTATTTTTAAGTAATGAATCATATTAGGAAACCAGCTTGATGCCTCGACATGTTCTATAGAATGCACAACCAAAGATGCATCCATTTGCTTTGATTTCTTTGAACTTTCATCTCCTACCAAATGCTCATAAAGACCTCTTCCTCTAACCAGCTTGGTGGTTTGGATATCAATGTCATATTCCATTACCTTGGTAATCCAACCAGCTCTTTTCTCATTTAGGTCCTTTGAAAGAAAAAAAATTTTGACACTTGGATGACTAACCTTCAAATGTACCTTGTTATGGGTCAATAGATATCTGAACTTTTTAAGGCTCTTCACCACAACAAGTACATGTTTTTCTACAAAAGATTATCTTTGTTCATACTCTTCTAAACCTTTGCTGAAGAAAGCAATAGGCTGCTCCAATCCATCTAAATTTTCTTGAGTCAACATAGAAAATATAGCATCATGACCTCCATAAGCATAAAGGATAAAATCCTTACTAAAATTTAGGTTTAAGAGAGCAGGAGCTTCTGTCAGGGCCTCTTTGATAGCTTGAAAATTGGCTTTTCCTTCTTTAGTCCAGCTGAAAGTTGAACTTTTCTTTAACATGGCTATCAAAGGCTTTAATAAATCTGCAATATTAGGTAGGAAATTCCTAACAAATTTAATCTTTCCTATGAAAGATTGGGGACTTTTCTTATGATGTGGCAAGGGTAGTTCTAAGATAGATGCAATTCTCTCAGGATCCACTATAATTCCTTCTTTGGACACTACATATCCCAACAATTTTCCTTCATGAACTACAAACACACATTTCTTGGGATTAAGAGATATCCCAAACTCTCTACACCTTTCAAAGATCTTCCTCAAATGTTTGATATGATCTATTGCATGTTTAGAATAGATAGTTATGTCATCCAAGTAGACCAATACAAACCTATACATGAGGCTTTTAAAGGCCATATCCATTGCCTTTTGAAACGTAGCACCTGCATTTGACAAACCAAAGGGCATCTTTTGATAAGCCATGGTTCCCCACTTGGTCGTAAATGTAGTCTTATATTGATCCTCTTCATTTACTAAGATCTGATTGTATCTTGAATAGCCATCCAATAATGAAAATCTTTCGGATCCAAAGAAACATTGTAAAATTTATTCTATAGAGGGTAATGGATGGTGGTCTTTTAGAGAGGCCCTGTTAAGATCCCTGAAGTTGACACATAACCTCAACTCCCCATTCTTCTTCCTGATAGGAACAAGGTTGGAAACCCAACTAGTATGCTTGATGGGGAAGATGATATGACTTTCTATCAATTTGAGCACTTCTCTATGCATAAGTGGCTCAATTTTGGGATTAACAAGCCTTTGTTTTTGCCTTATTGGTTTGGCATTAGGTTCTAATTCAATAGTGTGCTAAGCAAGGGCTGGATTAAAACCTTTGAGGTCTTCATATTGCCATGCAAAAACATCACTGAATTCTTTGAATAATTGGGTGTAGGCATGCTTCTCTGAATTAGTGTTTACCTTTCCAAATTGTAAAATTTTACTTGGTTCCAACTCTAGTTCAACACAATGTTCTTGTTGAACTACCAGGCCAACTTTATTCTTCTTAACCTGGTCATCCTTGTTGAAGATAGTCTCTACGGTGAAAAGACCTCTAGGCATCTTATTAGGCTTAAGTTGTATCACTTGATCACCAGAGTTTTGTGATAGCCTATCTTGGTTATGCTCTGAGAAGACATCTTCTTCAAACAAGAACTACAAAATTTGTTCATCATTGTCAAACACCTGCCAATTAGTATCATTTTCAGGGATAGAGGGTCTAAAAATCACTTTGATATGTTGTTGGTCTATTTCTTTTGAAATGCTATTGGGGATATCATATTGAGACCCAATAGCAGCTAATCTATCTGCATTTTGATTTAGTTTTCTAGGGATAGCAACAATGTTGAAAGAACAAAAGTCTTCAATTGCATCCCAAACTCTATGTTTGTATGCTCTCAAGGTGTCATTTTTAGTTGCACTTATCCCTCTCACTTGGCTAACAACTAACTCACTGTCACCATAAACTTTTAAAGCTTTGAGCCCTCTTTTCCTAGCCTACTCCAGTCCATTGACTAGGCTTTCATACTCTGCAGTGTTGCTAGTGCAGGAGAAACTGAATCTAAAAGTTGTGTAGTACATTTCTCCTTTTGGGGACACTAACATAGCACCACCACTAGAACCATGTCTACTTCTAGCACCATCAAAAAATAGTTCCCAAACCTGATTGCTCTGATCCTATGAATTAGTGTCTTCCTTGAGAAGACTTGGCTCTATGGATCCACTCTCTTGTATCAAATAACTTCCCAAAACAAAATCCCAAATAACATTTTCTTGGGCCTCTGAAGCTCTTTCATCTAGTAAAATATTAGGGATATTCTCTATCTTAGTGTCTACTTCTCCAATGGTTTGGAAGTCATTGTCATCAAATATAGTGCAACTTACATTGATGGTATTGGGCACATATGGTTCTGTATGGTGTGTTGCCAATGGTTTTGATTTAATGGTTACCTTGGTACCATACCTTGTGTGAAATAGCATGTGAGACCAATCTGAAGATAGGTAACCTCCTATTTTGGCTGTAAACTCCCTTGATAAACATATGGCAAATAGAGTAGGGAGATCTATGATATATATATCAAGCAGGATAGAGAAATTAGGACTAGCATGAAGGATCAGACTGGTAACCTTAGCTACACCTATAGTGTTAACTGAGGATCCATCAAGTTGTGTAACCTTCTTTTGGAGGGGTTCATATTTTATTTCTAATTGGTCAGCCACTTTTTTGGGCATTACAGTACTAGTAGCTCCACTATCTACCATACAATTATGTACTAATGATTTTCCAATGATTAAAGACACATAAAATGGAGGTGGCTTTGAGTTCCTACCTTGAGTGGTATTGCCTTTGGATTTGCAACTTGGAGTCTCCTTTTCTTGATCAGTGTTTGATGTAGGAGCATCCTGGGTGTAAGAGCAATCTTGCATCACCCAAAAACATTTATGTTTACTTTTTAGTAAGGGCTATCTTATGCAGAGCTATTATTTATGGAAACTTACTATTTTTAGTAAGTTGGTCTTATGATCTCGGAATGTTCTGATTTCACAGTTGGAGGTTCGTCTCAGGAATTTCAGCCTACAAGTTGAGTTTTATTGACACATCATCAGTATAGGTGAAGTTATTGAGGATTTTGGGTATGAAATCTTTCAGGTCAATTTTCAAGGCCTTAGAGGCTCTAGATCACGATCAACCCCCGGTTGACTGGCGCTTGTGCATGTTAGGTGTTGTAGATCTCATCATGGCATTTCTGAAAAGTGGTTACAATAGAAAAATAGACTTATGGTTAAAAAATTATGGCCTCCGGAAGTTGAGTTACCTAAAATCATATTTTTATATTTCTTTTGAGCTGACCCTATTGTAAAAATTGTGAAAATAAATTAATTCTATGTCTAGTCGGCCTAAAGGGCTAAATTTCTGGAACCTTCTCAGGTGGTAAAAATTGCCTATATAAGAAAGGTCTGTAGTGTTGTCTTAGGCAATTTGGGATAGTTCTGGGTAGTAGATTTGGGTATTGATTTGAGACTTTAACCTATAGAATATTGTAAGGGAATGCCAATGTGGCTTTGCATATTATAATTCTAAAAATTTGTAATTCCACATTTGTGGAGATAATAAGAAGCCAATTTTATGTTCTTGCATATTGTTGTTATTTCTCTATTTCTGTTATGTGTTTGTGGTATTAAGGGGAGCACCCTTCATCAAGTGGTATTAGAGAAGGAGTTCCTGAGTGTGTAAACTAATCATTGATTATGAGGCAGTTTGCACTAGGACCGTGGGTTAGGGTTTCTATGTAAATAGATCACTGACTGTGAGGCAGTTTGCACCAGGACTGTGGTTAGGGTTTCAGTGAGAAGCGCAAAAATTCCTCCATGAAGGGAACTTGGTGGAAGAGCTAGTGTTATAACACCTAAGGTTAGGGAACTATAGAGACAAGTATGAGCATTGCAAGAGGTGATTCGTAGAGGAATGAATCTTAATGTCAGAGACAAAAGTGAGGATGAAGCCGAAGAAGAAGATCAAGAAGGAGAAGTCAAAGTTTTCAATCAAGAGGAAGAAAGGCTTTTCTGGGCCATTTCCAAGATCAGAAGAAGACCTAAGATTGAGGTTCCTACATTTTTTAGGGAATCTTAATCTAGAGGAATTGATCGACTGGATCAATGAATGTGAAGAATATTTTGAGTATGAAGATATTGAAGATCCTGATTGGGTCAAGTTTGCAAAGGCCAGACTAAAAGTTCATGCGAAGATCTGGTGGCAAGAGAATCAATTGGAGAGAAATAGAAGAGGGAAAGATAAATTCACAAGATGGGATTGGATGGTGGATAAATTGAAGTGATAGTTCATTCCTATTGATTATGAGCTTGACCTTCTAAAGAAGATGCAAAGTTTGAAGCAAGCAGGAAGATCTGTTCAGGAGTATACAGAGGAGTTCTTTCGAATCCTCATCAGAATAGGCCATGCAGAAGCTGATAAGGAGAAAGTTGCCCATTACCTTAATGGGTTGGGGCCAAGCATTCAAGAGGACTTGAATTTTGTTCGAATGAACAGTATTGTTGAGGCATACAAATTTGCCTTAAAAGTAGAGGAAAAGTTGAACAAGAAGTTTGAAAGAAGACAAAATGGAAGAGGTCGTGGTGGACGATTTGGTGGACGGTCATATGGAGGCCGAAATGAAGATCTGAGAAAGAAGGATGAGGCCAGTAGTAGTCAAAATCAGAGAGGAAATAATTCCAATCATTTCCAAGATTAGAATAATAGAGATCAGAGAGGAAGAGGAAGAGGACAAGATTCAGGAAGAAGGTCATAGGGAATTTGAATGTCCTCAATGCCAAGGAAGGATAGATAGTAGGAATGAAGGCCAACCTAGAGTGGCACATGTAGTTGAAGATGCCAGATCCTCAAATTCTAAAGATGCTAAAAGAGGAGAAACATTGATTAATAGAAGAGTCCTGCTGAGTGCTGAGAATGAATTTGAACAAAGGAGTTTGTTTCACACTAGATGCAAGTGTGAGGGTAAATGCTATGATGTGATTATTGATAGTGGGACCACTAACAATTTGGTGTCAGAAGAGATGGTGACAAAGTTGAAGCTCAAGAGACAAAAACACCCACATCCATATCAGATTACCTAGGTGCAAGATGATGACAAGGTCATGGTCAGTGAACAGTGCCTAGTAAAGTTCAAGATCAGTGGATACCAAGATAAGATACTATGTGATATCATATCTATGGATGCATGTCATATGTTTTTGGGTAGACCGTGGTAGTTTGATAGATGTGCTATACATGATGGTAATGAAAATACCTATTCTTTGACAAAGGATGGAGTGTGACATAAGCTAAAGCCATTGAAGGAGACCGAAGAAAATGTATGTCGTAATGCAAGAATAACATTTGTTGATGGAAGAAAATTCCTAAATGGTATGAGGCATGAACATGTGTGTTTTTCTTTAATTCCAAAAGCTGGTAAAGAGGAAGTAGAGGATGTTCCTATAGAGGTTGCAGATTTGTTGAATGAGTTTTAGGATATTGTATCTAATAATGTACCTAATGGATTACCACCGATAAGGAAGATTAGTCATCAAATGGATTTGATTCCAGGAGCTAGTTTGTCAAACAAGGTAGCACATAGAATGACACCAGTAGAAAGTGAAGATTTGAATAGATAAATACATGAGTTATTTTAGAAGGGGTTGATTCGAGAGAGACTAAGTCTTTGTGTTGTGCCAGCGGTATTAGCACCAAAGAAGAATGGAGAATGGAGGATGTGTACAGATTCTAGAGCAATAAACAAGATCACAATCAAGTACCGGTTTTCATTGCCATGAATGGATGATATTATGGACTATTTGAGTGGGGCTGTGTATTTCTCAAAGATAGATCTAAAGAGTGGATATCACCATATTCAAATTAGAGAAGGAGATGAATGGAAGACTACCTTCAAGACAAAGGAAAGACTGTATGAGTGGTTAGTCATGCATTTTGGGCTAACCAATGCACCGAGCACTTTCATGTGGCTCATGAATGAGGTTCTGAAAGAGTTTCTAGGTAAGTTTGTCATTGTTTACTTGATGATATTTTGATCTTTAGTAAGACATTGGAAGAGCATATGATGCATATTCGTATGGTGTTTGAGAAGCTGAGAGAAGAGAAATTGTTGATTAATTTGAAGAAGTGGAGTTTTGTGAAGAAAGAGTTAGTGTATTTGTGGTTTGTAGTTTCAGTAGAAGGTCTAAAAATGGACCCCAAGAAGGTATAGGCTATCCTTGAATGGCCTACTGCAAGGAGTGCTACTAAGGTAAAGTCTTTTCATGGTTTGGCTAGTTTTTACTAAAAGTTTGTCAGAAAATTTTACAGTATTTGTGGAACCTTGACTGAAACAATGAGAGGCGATAAAAAAGAGTTAAATTGGACTAATGGGGTAGATAAGAGTTTTAAACTATTGAAATAGAAAGTTACAGAACAACCTATTTTAGCACTTCCAAATTTTAATAAGGTGTTTCAAGTAGACTGTGATGCTAGTGGTACTGCAATAGGAGCTGTTATGAGCCAAGAAGGGAAACCTATTGCTTATTTCAATGAGAAGTTAAATGATGTCAAGAGGAAATATTTTATTTATGATCAGGAATTTTATGCTATAGTTCAGGCATTGAAGAAGTGGAGACAGTATCTGCTTCCTAAGGAGTTTTTTTTGTATACTGATCATCAAGCTTTGTAATATTTGAATAGTCAAGGAAAGTTGAATCAAAGGCATTTGAAATGGGTTGAGTTTTTGCAAAGTTATACATTTGTTTTGAAACACAGGAGTGGAAAGTCTAATAGGGTTGCAGATGATCTTAGCAGAAGGCAACTATTGCTGACAGAAATGCAGATTGAAGTGGTTGGGTTCAAGGAACTCAAGAATTTGTATCCAGAGGATCCTGATTTTGGTGAAGCTTGGAAAGCTTGTACAGAACCTGTTACTCTAGACAGGATGAAGTGACTGGATTTCATCATTCAGGATGATATGCTATTTAGAGGGAGTCAGTTGTGCATTCCAAGAAGTTTTATGAGGGCTAATCTCATCAAGGAGAAGCATAGCAGAGGGTTGGCTGGACATTTTGGTCGTGATAAAACCCTTGCTTTGGTTAGTGAGAATTATTATTGGCCACAATTGCAGCAAGATGTCAAGAAGTTTGTATAGAGTTGCAAAGTATGTCAGATGGCGAAAGGAGTGAAGCAGAATATAGGGTTGTATCAGCCATTACCTATACTAGAGAAGCCTTGGGAGGATATCAGTATGGACTTTGTTCTTGGGTTACAAAGGACACAATGGGGACATGATTCAATTTTTGTGGTAGTTGACAGATTTTTAAAGATGGCACATTTTATTCCTTGCAAGAAGACTAATGATTTTGTTCATGTAGTAGAATTGTTTTTCAAAGAAGTGGTGAGACTGCATGGTTTGCCAAAAAGTATAGTTTCAAATAGGGACACTAAGTTCATTGGAAATTTCTGGCATACATTTTGGAAGAAGTTGAAGACAGATTTGAAGTTTAGTTCATCACATCATCCATAGACTGATGGACAGATAGAGGTGGTGAATGGGAGTTTGGGAAATTTGCTAAGATATTTGGTTGGAGATAAGCCAATGGGATGGGATTTCATTTTACCATAGGTAGAATTTGCATACAATAATTCTATCAATAGGAGCACTGGTAAATCACCATTCCAGATTGTATATGGGAGGAGTCCAAGAAATGCATTTGAGTTGAGAAAGATAGATAAGGGAGAAATAAGTAGTACTCAAGCTGAAGATTTTGCAGAACATTTGAAGAACATCCATGAGGATGTGAGGAAGCACATTACCAAGATGAATGCATAGTATAAGGCTAAGGAAGATGAGAAAAGGAGGCATAAGGAATTTTAGATTGGAGATGAAGTCATGATTCATTTTCCCAAGGAAAGATTTCCAGTGGGTACATATAACAAGTTGAAAATGAAGAAGTTTGGGCCATGTAAGATACTAAAGAAGCATGATTCAGGAAATGCATATGAGGTCAAGTTGTCTACTGAGCTGAATATTTCACCAGTATTTAATGTTTTAGATCTAACAGAGTATCATGAAGGAGGTGTTGAAGATGAGGTTACATCAGCATAGTGGAGTATTCCAGCAACCAGTTCAGATATCAAGGAGATTGAAGATATGATGGATAGTCATGTTGGGAGAAGCACAAGGAACAAGACATATGAAGTGTATTAGGTGAAATGGAAAAGATGACCTGTTGAAGATTCATCATGGCTAAAAAAGGAGGAGGTTAACCATCTTGGTTTTCCTATGCACATCTGAGTCATGATAGGGTCACTTCTCAAATTACCCTAGGTGTCTGATGTAGGAGCATCCTGGGTGTAAGAGCAATCTTGCATCACCCAAAAATATTTTTGTTTCCTTTTCAATAAGGGCTATCTTGTGTAGAGCTGTTATTTATGGAAACTTACTATTTTTAGTAAGTTGGTCTTATGATCTCAGAATGTTCTGATTTCACAGTTGGAGGTTCATCTTAGTCATTTCAGCCTACAAGTTGAGTTTCATTGCCACATCATCAGTATTGGTGAAGGTATTGAAGATTTTGGGTATGAAATCTTTCAGGTCAATTTTGAAGGCCTTAGAGGCTCCAGATCACGATCGACCCTCAACTGACTCATGCTTGCATGTGTCAGGCACTGTAGATCTCATCATGATGTTTCTGAAAAGTGGTTACAATAGAAAAATGGACATACAGTTAAAAAGTTATGGCCTCCAGAAGTTGGGTTACCTAAAATCATATTTTTGTATTTATTTTGAGCCGACCCTATTGTAAAAATTGTGAAAATAAAGTAATTCTATGTCTAGTTGGCCTAAAGGGCTAAATTTTTGGAACCTTCTCGAGCGGTGAAAATTGCCTATATAAGAAAGGTCTGTAGTGTTGTCTTAGGCATTTCGGGAGAGTTCTGGGTAGCAAATCTAAGTATTGATTTGAGGCTTTATCCTATAGAATATTGTAAGGGAATGCCCATGTGGCTTTGCATATTGTAATTCAAAAAATTTGTAATTCCACATTTGTGGAGATAATAAGAAGCCAATTTTCTATTCTTGCATATTGCTATCATTTCTCTATTTCTATTATGTGCTTGTGGTATTAAGGGGAGCACCCTTCATTAGTGTTAACCGACACTAACTTTTTAGCTTCTTTTGTAGGCTGAGGAGCAATCGTTTTAGTCATGGCCCTCTTCAAAATCTCAGGTTGCCCTAGAATAGCCAAAGAGTCCCACATAGACATGGTAATGTTCACCTTCTTCATGTTGTCTACAATGTTGAAAGGTGTCACAGTGTGCACTCTTTGTTGTGCTTTTACTATGATGGGCTCCACTTCTTTGGAATGTTGGCCTTCTTTTCTTGTAATGGCAGGAGCCTTCTTGAATGTGATAGGAGTAGCTTGTTTTATTGGCTCTGTAGATGTAGTGGCTTTAGTGCCAGAGTCTGCCCGCTCCATGTCTTGAGCTCTTTCCTTTGACCTTTTGTTGGTAGTAATGGAAGGTTCACCAATGACTCCATTGAAATCCTGCTGCTCCCAATTGAAAAGAGCAATCTCATTATCTTGTGGTTCTTGTTGAGGAACTGATCCACTAGAAGAAGCCTCTGATTGAGCTTCTGAGAAATTTTGAACCATTAGTGCTTGGTTCATCCATCCATTTGAATGTGTACCTTGATTATGAGGCTGATTACAAGGAAAACACCATTCATTATCCATAGCCATATTGTTTTGACTAGGGACCATATCCCTAACTGGGTTTGCAGAATTGAGAGGTGCAGGGTTGTATGGTTGGAATGGTCTTTGATTGAAATTTTTTCTTTGTCCTTGGTAGCCTCCTTGGTATGGTGGTCTATTTTGTTGATAAGGCTATCCCTGATTCTGATATTGTTGATTGGGACCTTGGCCTTGTGGCTAAAAGGGTGGTCTGATTCCTTGCCCTCACCTCTTTTGATTTGTGACCTCTTTAGTCAAGGTCTGTAAAAAATTTGTCATTTCTTGCTGACTAATTTGTTGGCTGTTCTTTATCTCTTACAGCTCTTGAGAGAAACTTATTTTTAGCTCTTGACCAATTGTACTAGCTTGAGCTACTAATATGGTGGGAATAGGGGTAAATGGAGGTACTTATGGAGGTGCAATGGGCTGAAGGCTAGGAAAGATGGGCATGGGTGGCCTTCTAGCTATCATACCTACTTGAATTAAACAATTTTCAACTCTGACAGCTATGTCAAAATCTTGGGGTAAAGAGGTACCACCCATAGATTGGATCATGATAGAGATTTGGTCATTCAAAATTTGCAAGTAGTATAGGAAAGCATGGTCAGTTGATGACCTTATTGAGACTGGGATTCTATTCCATGTCTTGAGGAATCTACTATTGTAATCTATCATTTGCTCTTGAGGGTCTCTTTTAATGGTTGTCAATTATTCCACCAAAGACAAATTATCTGATTTATCCTCAAAATGTTTACTTAATGCATCCCCTAATTCATCCCATGAAGTAATGGAGCCAATAGTTAAAGTTCTAAACCATTCAAGAGCCTTACCTTTCAGAGAGGATGCTAATAATTTGGTGGCTACATCTTCTTGAGTTATATTGTGTATGCTACAAATAGTGGTCATGTCTCTTATATGCTCAAAAGCAGTGGTTTGTCCTTCACCTGTGAAATCAGGTAGACTATTTAATGCCACCAAGGGCACATTATGATGCTGAGCAAAAGCTAATGGACTCCCTTGGTTGAAAGGTGCAAAAGCAAACTGTCTGGCCATTGTAGGAGCTGTGATTTGAAGATTAACAACTATGTGAGTTGTATTTGATGCTCGATTTGAATCTTCTTCTAGATCTTTGGTTAGAGATCTTCCTCTTCTCCTGAGATGAAAGGGAAAAGGTCTCCTTTCTGAAGTATCAGGTGGTGTAGACTGAAATCTCCTTGCAGGGGATGTTCTTTGAGTTGACCTACCCTTATAGCTCCTTTTAGAGGGCAACTCTGAAAATTTAGTAGGTTTTGAGCTCCTAGTCTCAATCTTTCTCATAAACTTTGAATGAGGTTAGGCCTAAATCTGCAAAATCAATGGAGTCGCCAGATATACTTGATAGAACAACTTCTAAAATTCTATATTATACAATCAGTATATTAGAAATAACATAATCTTTTCAAAATGAACTTCTTTTGTTGTAAAAAATGTTACACCCAAGGTGAGGTATCTTTGAATCTGAATCTAATCTTAGTAACACCTTTGAACATAAATCTAAACTTGTCCCATTGGGCATGCTAGAATTGTTATACACTGGCACCAAGGTAGGGTATCCTTGAGCTTACATCTGTACTGATACTCCTTGTGTATTGAACTTCTTTAATCCTTTTGCAGCTGAACCAACAGGAGTACCTTTGGACTTCAATCTAATCTTTTCTCCCACTAGGTATGCCAAAATTGTTATACACTAAGTTTGCACCCTTGTTTCAAGCTTTATTGGTCTTGATAACCTAGTATAACATGGGAATCATCTCTAGGTTGTGGGACCTATGCTAACTGAGATGAGACCTCCAAGTTCTAGGATGGTTCCTCTTGGATAATCACCTTAATTTTCTTCTTGACGTAAAAAGTAAAATTCTTGAGGGAAAAGGGATAGAAGGAATGCTTGAAAGGGAAATGACTTGAAAGAAAAATGCGTACTAGGTGATACACCAAAATGATGGTTTGAATCATAGTATAGAGGATGAATTTAGTCAATAAACTTAGGTCTAGGAGATCACAACTCACTGAATAGGCTTGCATAAATATTTCATAGAAGGGTTTGCAATAGAAAGAGGCTATTCAGGGAAAGAGAGAAAACTTTCACAAACAATAGCATTCCTAAGAATTTAGACACAATCCACTGCAACTCGGTATAGGAATGAGATAGATTGTCAGGGGTTGAGGTATACCCACAAGAGCATTCAAATCAAATCACCCACAAGAATACACATATATTGCAAAAAGAGAGAGGGATCAAGAACCCTAAGATATCACTGAAGACATACATATACTTCAATTCAATAAGAGATAATTTAGACAAGGAAGCATAAGGATAGAAAAGATGTCACAAAATACCTCTGCAATATTTGAATCATCAGTGAAAGATTACAGATTGTAGAAAACCAGAGGGCAGAAAAATGCCATGGATAGTCTTCTAAGAAAGAGACTTTTTCCCTTTACAAAATTCAAACTCTAAGCTCTAAAAGCTCCAAAAAACAATATATACATCTCCTATAAAGCACACAGGTAGGAGTCAAAAACCTAATTAGGGTTACATATGATTTGCATTATAATAATAGCAAACCCTAACTCTATCAAGTCTGATCATAAATGTATCTTGGAATATCTTGACTGATTAGATATATCTTGTTTGTGTGCCCCTCCTTGTACTATATTTTCTTGTAGAAAAGCAACCTTGATTCATCTACCTTTCTGCAACTCAGGCCCTCCATGAATGCACAAAATGGTACCTCTCAGGAAACAAGAATCAACCCAAGATGGCTGCTTAGACCTCCTCATCATCTTCTCAACTGTAATCATCCTCGAAACATAAATTCTCCAGCTACCTCTGACACTCATGGCCTATTGCCTCAAATGATGGAAAAACCCTTCTCAAAAATGTTTAAATTTGAATAACAATGGCCAACAGGTTTGGATTTAAAACATAGCCGTCGATATCACCCCTTCCTGGTAGATCGGGTTTTCTTCAATGATCTTTATAACTGTCAGCAAACTCCTGAAAAGTCCTCAGCCTCATCATCAATTCTTTTGTCAATGGGAAATGAGCATGTCAGCACTTGTTACAATTTGGACCCACTTGACCTTTTCCTTCCTTTAGTCACTCAGCGAATGCATGACTGAAATCACTTTTCTAAGTCATGAAATACTTCTCATAACCTTGGTCCAGTCAAGAGATTTAGCAAACAAAGCATTTCACTTTATTGTTGAGCCTTTTCTTAATCATCACTGTACTCTGTGAATGCGAGAAAGCTTCATTCTCATGTTCACTACATGACCTTTTAACCATTTATGAGAATCCCAACCTACATTCGGCGAACTGGCGACTGAAGACATTTGCTAGGTCACTGAGAATTTTAGGGCTTTACTAATTCATTTTGAGATTCTGTGGATAGACACATTCATGCTTTCACTAGATCATTTGGAGCACTACTAATTTGTTCCATGAATGAGTGAATAGAGAAAACTTTAGACCCCCACCAAATATTATCATAACTACCAAACTTAAAAGATACATAGCCACCAATTCGCCAAAATATTTTACAACCTTGGGCCCACCTAAAAACCTACCACATGTCAACACACCATTTGCTGCTATTGCTTGATCACCTCTAACATAGGACCCGCTATCAGAGCTCTGGCGATAAAGAAGAATCTATGGTTGTCATTATACTATAGCTTTAAGTCCTATGCACCATTCATCAATGGTATAATGAAAACTGTGCATTGTAGTTGAACCTTAACTTGCATCAAGAAAATGGCCCCACTGATAATTGCCAGATCAGGAATCTACTGACCAATAAGAAACTGCCATGTCAGACTACGTGGCGCTGGACCCACTGACAAGCACAGCGTTGTATGGAAAAGGAGATCAATAGCCATCACTATACTGTGATTTTAAAACACTTGCATCTTCTCCTTGCGGTGCAACGACGATTGTCGATCTTCGATCCTATTTAACCTGCCTGGAAACTAAGACCACCAAACAAATGTAACCATTCACCAGATTTCTAGATGTTAAGAACTTAACCACCATGAATAAAGCGATTATGAGAATCACTACATTCACCAGTTCGCCAAAATGAAAAGATGACCATGAGGAATAAAGGAATTATGAAGGAATACTGGTGAATAAAGGAATTATAAAGACCACATGTTGAAATGGGAACTTTAACTAGCCAAAAAAGGTAATGAAGGATTATAACATGGCCTAGGGTTTTTAGGGTTTTTTGGCTTCAACGGCTAGATTTTTGAAATTAAACCTTGAGACCAAGGAGTAAAAATGAATTGTAAAGGCCAAAGGATATGACACAGGGCCATGAGATTTTTTTGAGGTGCTCAGCAAATTTAAAATGGAGACCAAGATGGAGCTTAGCCAAATTTGCATGGAACAGGAGAAATTGGGTAACAATAACATCATATAATACCTTGCATTAATTGCGCAAGATGCAATTCATCATATATCAAATTCTACACTAATCTAAGTTCCTATTCTACTGTAATTTTCATGAATTAAGTACTTTAAGATGGGTCAGGTAAAGATTCATTCTTACCATTTAATACTTCACCTTTATGACTGCCTTCAGTGCTGAATATGTCTCCTTGATCTGTGCTTTTAACAAACTTCACTTCATCTGAGTTACTACAACATCCTTTCTGACTATTGCTTCCATCCTCATTTCTTCTTGCATGACTTCTAGTGTTAGGATTGGTATGAAAAACTCTATTATTCATTCTGCAAAGCCTTGCTATGTGTCCAATCTTGTTACATATATGACAAACTTTCCATTGTTTCCATATCTTGGTCCAAGCTGATTGATCTATGATCTGTAATTTCTAGCAATGTGTCCAACCTTGTTGCATCTATAATAGAATACTCCATTTCTTCTCTTCATATCTTCAGTAGGTTTCTTATCTACATGGTTAATATTTATAAACATTCTACTATTATTATTATTCTCAATGAATTTAGGTTTTCTACATTCAATAGCTCTATGTCCAAAACCATGACAATTATAACAGTAACCATTAAGAGGTTTAAATTGCTTACCTATGTAATCTCTCTTCATATGACCAACACTATTACAAGAAAAACATCTACCTTTGAATTCTCTTTGCATACCTCTAGGTGATTCCTCTTGTGCAAAATTTGAGGTCGCACGAGTGGAGAATTATTGTAGTTGGAAGCTGACAGTTTTGTGTAATTTTGATGTAGCATGTGGAAAATTTTATTTTGTAATTGTATGCTGACTCATTTGTAATTAATTGAGTGTGGTATAAAGAAATGAATGTTTTTCCTTGTTGTAATATGGTTTGATGTGATGATGTATGCATGAAGTGAAGAAAAGAGCTAATGCAGTTGTGAAAGTGAATTTGTGAAGGAAGACATGCGAAGATCTGAGATTGAGATATGGTGAAGAAAAGAGTGTGATTTGGCACAATAAGGAAGGAGATAACATATTTGATATTATTCTGTTGAATAATCTAGAGATCAGTTGAACAGTGTGTTCAATGATCTTTCCATTGAAGTTGTTTGGGCAGTGGGTCCTTCTGTCTTCCATAACTCTTAATAGGGTTAGAATCTTTTAACAGGGCTTCAAAATCTCCTAACAGGGAATCATCGATGCTAAATGTATTTCATAAGACTCCTAACAGAGTCCATCCTTTCACAAGGAATATTCATATGTTGGACTAACTGCCAATGTCTCCCTTTGGGATTCATGACATGGTTTAACACCCTCCTGTGTTTTATAAGTCTAGTGGTTGTATTGGGCATTAACAGGTCAATCTTTTGGTGCAACGACAACTACTACTTGTAACAATTGGTATCAGAGCTTAGTTACTCAGAGAAGAATCATTCAAGGAAAGACTAGCAGTTTGAGTAAGATCTCTATGGATATGGATCAACTACAAAAAAAACTTGAAGAAGCTCTTGAACAGATTGGTATGCTTATTGATGAAAGAAACACTCTAAAAAGGAAATATGACGTTTACTTTGTTGATGGATTGAAACATAATCTTTTGAGTTTTGGACAGTTAGTCGATAAGGGATATCAAGTTTGGTTTACTGAGAAAACTTGTGTGATAAAGGATAAAGATGGAAATCTGATTGGAACTGGATCTAGAACTAGAGGTAATGTATTTCAGTTGAATCGTACTAAGATGACATGCTTGATTACTAAAATTTATGATAGTTGGTTGTGGCATAGAAGGTTTTGTCATATAAAATTTGATAACATTGTGAAAGTAAGTACTACACTTCCAGTAAGGGATTTGCCTAAAATTATGAAGCCTACTAACATGAGTTGCAAAGAATGTGTGATGGCTAAGCAAAAGAGAAGTTCATTTCCTAGTAAGAAGTTCACATTGGCAAAGAAGTTGGAGATTGTTCATACAGACTTAAGTGGTCCTATCAGGACTAGAGGATTCTATGGAGAAAAGTATTTTATGATTCTTGTTGATGATTTTACAAGAATGATGTGGATTGCATTTATGAAAGAAAAATTTGAAGTATTTGATAAGTGTAAGATCATTAAGAATAAAGTTGAGAATGAATATGGAATGAAGATTAAATGTTTGAGATCTGATAGAGGTGGAGAATTTACTTCTAGAGAGTTTAACACTTTTTGTGAAGTGAATGGTATTAAGAGATAGTTTTCAACCCCTAGCACACCTAAACAAAATGATATTGCAGAAAGAAGAAATAGGTCAATGATTGAAGTAGCGAGAGCTATGTTATTTGAGAATGATTTGGCAAAGACATTTTGGAGAGAAGTAGTGAATACAACATTATATACAATGAATAGAGTATAAATTAGAGAAGACACAGACAAGACACCTTATGAATTATGGTTTGGACATGCACCCTCAATTAAGTATTTTAGAATTTTTGGAAGCAAATGTTATATAAAGAGATATGATGATATTGGAAAGTTTGATCCTAGAATTGATGAAGGTATTTTTCTTGGATATTCTTTGAAGAGAAAAGCATATAGATGTTACAATAAGAGAACTAAAACTATTTTTAAAAGTGCAAATGTTAAAGTTGATGAGAAGTTTAAAATTCAAGAAAGAATGCTTGACTATGAATCTGATGAAGAAGCTCATCCTCAGCCTAACATTGAAACTACTAAATTATTCTATGAGACTGATAGTGAATTATTGAATGAGAGTCCTGCAAAAGAAACTAGAGAGGAATCTAGAGAAGGATCTACAGTTGAAGCAAGATCTGTAACTATGACACCAAATAGGTATATATCAAGACATCATCCTATTGAACAAGTTATTGGAAGTTTGGAGAGAGGAGTTTTGACTCAGAATAAGGTACATCTATGTTTGATTTCTCAAATTGAACCTAAATCTACTAATGAAGTTTGTGAAGATGAACATTGGATTAATGCTATGAAAGAAGAACTAGATCAAATTGAAAAGAACAAGACATGAGAATTGGTCCCTAGACCTAAAGACAAGAATGTGATTGGAACTAAATGGGTATTTAGAAACAAGATGAATGAACAAGGAGAAGTAGTAAGAAACAAAGCAAGATTAGTTTCTAAAGGATACTCGCAGCAAGAAGGAACTGACTATGAAGAAACTTTTGCACTTGTGGCAAGAATTGAAGTAGTAAGAATGTTCTTAGCCTATGGATCTTTTAAGAAATTCAAAGTGGTATCAGAGCTTGGTCATAGGTTCAAATCCCCTTGGGTGATGCTGAGGGGGGGATTGTTGAAGTAACCACTAATGTCTCCCTTCATGATTTATGACATGGTTTAACAAAATCCTGTGTTCTATAAGTCTAGTGGTTGTATCAGGCATTAACAGGTCGATCTTTTGGTGCAATGACAACTACTACTTGTAACATCATACTAGTGCATCTTTTGTGGGCATCATTCCCACCGGGGTTTACTTTTTGATCAAGAGGTTCCCTAGTCAACATATCTTGTGTCATTGTGTTATTGTGTATGAATATCTTTCTATGGTTGGTAATTATATTGTTTACATGGTTTAATGTTGTTAAAGTTGATAAAATTTATAATTATCAGATAACTGATTCACCCCCACCACCCACTCCCCTCCCCCCCACCCTCCCTCTTAGTTATCTTGGTGGACTTTACTTTCTAACAACATCTACCTTTGAATTGTCTTTGCATACCTCTAGGTGATTCCTCTTGCTTAGGTGGTTCTTCTTCCTTAGGTGTATCTTGAGATTTGTTAATCTCATCAGACTTCTTCTCATCTATGCTTTCAGATATTTTTAGATCTAATTCTTTTCTTTCTTCACTTGCATTAAAAGTGTTGAATCCAAGACCATTCTTATCATAGAATGCTTTTTGATAAGATATTTGTTCATCAATCTTCTCACTAGTTGAATATAGTCTTTCAAGTTGTTGCTTAGATTGAGTCATTTCTCCTTTCACAATCATATTGTATTTCTCAAGTTTAGCATACTGCAAATTGAATTTTTCAAGTTTAGATGTTACTTTAACAAGTTTAGATTTTAGCCCTTCATTTTCAAGCTTAAGATTTTCATTCTCAGTTTTCAGATTTGCTTCATTCTTACCATTTCCATCTTTCAGACTTAGCTTTAGATTTTTTATCTTCAGTTCCTGTTTAAGGATCTTATTTTCTTTCTCTAAGTTGTCATCACAATATTCAATATGAATTTCAGATACCTTTTCAGATTTTAGATCTTCCAACTTGTTTTTTAGTTTCTCAATGAGGTTCTTTGCATCATCATATTTTCCATTCAGAGTATCTCTTTCTTCAGTAAGCATATCAATCTATTCAATAGCTACTTCAAGATTCTTCTATAGCTGATCCATATCCATAGAGATCTTACTCAATTTGCTAGGCTTTCCTTGAATGATTCTTTTCTGAGTAACTAAGCTCTAATACCAATTGTTAGAAATAGGGAATACTGAGAGGGCGGAGGGTGAATCAATATTCTACAAACTTTAAATTTTTCCCAATTATGGATATAACAGATTATCTTAAGACATGTATAACATAAGAAGCTAAACAACATGCATATCAATAAAAGTAAAGAACCCATAACACATTATTTGTTCTCGAGGAAACCCTAGCCAGGGGAAAAACCCAATGGGGATGGTACCCACAAAGATCCACTAATCAAAAGTATCTTATTAAGGATGTTGACCCTGTTAGGAGTCTATTACATGCATATAGTGTCTCAGTCCTGATTAAGGGACTATAGGCCTTGTTAGAAGCCTCAACCTTGTTAGGATTTAGTAGTACAAAATGTGATTACCATATGAGCCCACTACTGAGACAAGTAATATACAATATTCACCGGTTACAAAAATAGGTCAAGGTACATAACCTTATACTACTTGCATCAATATCTCTTCACTACTCTTCACTTTCACTATTACATTCACATATTCATTACTCTCTTTTACATTACATTTTTACATATCTTTATACAAGTTATTAAGATTAATAACTTTCTAGTTAGCTATCATATTAAAAAATATCTTTATCCAAGGGTTAACATCTAGGATGTCATCCCTTTATATTGTTAAATTCATTATTTTGATAAGAAAAATAATTCCTTAACTCTTTATCAATTATGTCTTCATATTCTATCATGTCGGCTTAACACTGTCTTGAGTAAAACTATTATAACTTCTTTCGTACATGTCATACTGACTTGCACTCTGAGGTGAGTCTTCAATAGTCACCATAGAGTCTATGTTCAAGTGCGCAAGCATTGAACTTACTCCAATCAACATCACTAATCAAATATGTCTTCAGGTTCACTGGTAAAAACAAACTGTCTCATACTTAGACAATTTGCATTGCACTCTGACATACTAGCTCTTTGACCTATACGATCTTCATGTGGATCATATGTTTCCATAATGACAACATCTATGTAACCAACTCAGCCAAATTGCCAACATGGGTGCCAACACGGATGTTCCTAAAGGGATGATTGTGAAGGGTGTCTATCACTTGTGCCTACTCCAATGGCATCAGGATCTCCCAAGATGAACACAAATACAAAGTGCAGCAGGGCAACACACTATCCCTCATTGCCTAAACTATCTTGGGGGGCTTATGATCTACTTTGATATCTAGAAAATTAATCCCCATATTACGGAGGACATAGATTTGATTTTTTATGCTTCATTCATTTACCTTTTCCTTCTATTAGTTAGAATTTTAAATTGATTATAGGGAAACACTTTTCTCAAGGAAATATTATTTTTAGTGTGCGAGAAACTACAAAAAATGGTATCATATTGCTCAAAGCTTAACCATATATTGAGTTTTTTTAAAATGTTTTGTCGTTTAAGAATCTGAATCCCATATTGTAGACCGATAATGTTTCACTATATATTTAGTATTTGCAAGAGAATATATGAAGAATTTGTGTGAGATCAACAAGACATAATGGTTAATTTGATTTTACATATGAATTAGGAATTTTGATTAAATTAAAGAGAATAATTGATAGGATGGTGAGGATCTGGAATAAGTTGAAGAAAATATAATTAGTTACTCTTGTTCTAGATTCAATTGTACTAGAAATTTTGTATCAACATAAATCAAAAAATAAAAATGGCTAGAATTACAAACCCTAAACATGATGAATCCCATATTTACATAGACAATGTTTCACTTGTATAGTGTTTCACTACACAGACAGTATTTGCAAGAGAATGTTTGAAGAATTTGTGTGAGATCAACAAGACAAAACTATTATTTTGATTTCATATATTGATCAGAAATTCTGATGAAACTAAGGAAAGAAACTGCAAGGTTAGAATGGGCAGGAATTGCAATAAGTTCAATAAGATTAATTGTTAAAGATGATTCACAGGATGATGAAGTGAGAGTGAATGAAAGTGGGAGATGAATATATCCAAGGAGTCTTGCTTTTGCAATGAGGGTGGTGGCAATATTGGCTCTAGTGATGGCTCAGGTGGTTACAAATCTTCAAAACTAGAAGTATGAAGTAGTTATGAATAGATGAAATATGGATCAATAGAGATAGAGATACAAATAGATATATGCATACATCACATCTAGGAAGATAGAGAGAGATTGAAAAAAGACCCTTCATCATAGCTATGCGAGGTTGAAACTCATTGAAGCAGGGGAAAAAAATGAGAAAAGGGCTTGTCTCTATATTTATCAAGGATATGCTAATATTCATGCACATAAGTGGATTGCTTGCTCACTATGTTGAAGAATTGGACACACACTTGTAAGGGAGCATTATTTTGTATATATTTGATAATATTATCTTCTAAGACATAACAAAATTTTAAATATTAAATTATAGAGTTAGGGTTAGGGTTCAATAAGAATCTAATTTTAAGTGGGTGGCTTCATATTTTACATACAAAGATTAGCAAGGGAAATTATTTCTTTGGATTAATTTTGTTTCTTTCACATCACTTCAGCACTTCCTTAGAGGATGAATTTTGAGAGTTTGTGTGTGAGAGAGGGGGGTAAATAGATAAAGAGAGGTAGAGGGAGACATTTAGATAAAGAGGGATGGGGAGGGGGAGGGAGAGGGAGATGGGGATGGGGATGATGAGATAGACTCAATTTTTAATTGTTTCATTCAAAAAGATAGGTCATGCATTACATATAGGAAATGATAGTTACAAGAATATATAGATATAGGGAGATATAAGAAAAGATAGGTTAAGAGAGAGGGAGAGAGTGAGTAAAATGAATAATAGAAAGATGGAAGAGAAATGGAGAAATGAAAAGATCAATAGAGATAGAGAAAAATAGGGAGGAAGAGAGAGAGTCAATTTGGGATTACTCCTTTCACAAAGATAGATTAGTCATTTCATAATATAATATATATAACACTATCGGCATAACCCTTCCACCCTTCAAAGATGCAAGTGCTAGTTTAATGATTTCCAAAATCCTTCCATGGAAAAACTCTGGGTATGTATGAAAAGTGCCCTTTCCAAACATTGTCTGTGAACTGCTAACAAAATGCCTCAAGAGACAACGCCTTTCGGAGTGCATTACCCCCTAAAAATATGATCTTCACTAAGATTTCATTAGCGACAATGTTCTCTACTCTATGCACATGGATCCCCCTTCTTTGAACTAATACATCTTAAATTTATATCATTCCAGATACTTCCTCAAGATCAGTGATTGACAAAGCACTTTTTCAATTGAATAACCAATACCACGTCCCCCATTCTTCATGCTGCTACCACAACCCATAACTTATGACATGAATGTATTTTATTTTTGTTTTCCCACTATAAAATAAAATTTCCACCCATCAGAAAGTAGATATGTCCATGAAATAATCTATAAAAAAGAATAAAAAGAGGGTACTGCATGAGTATAACGCCCCTTCAGAAGGAATATCTGACACATTTTCCTATGCATGTTGAATTCCTCAATGTTTTTGTAGAGTATGTTACATTTGTGACCCAAATGTCCCATTGACCATGAACACACCACCCCAAAAGAACAATTCTAGATTGGGACTCTCCCCAAATGCTGAGCCACCTCCACTACCTTCTTACAAAATTATTTTTCTTTAGAGGAACGCCTAGAGGAGGTATGCGTTTCCTGAAAGAAATGTGAATCATGGCAGTTGCAAAAAACTAACTCCTGGAAATAAGATTTCTTACCTATATTGATTATTCAAAATCCTAAACACGTAATGTCGTGCATCTAAAAATGTAAAGATAATAATAGTAAGTGCCTCCAATGGGAACTCACCTTGCCAAAAAGGAAGATTCTTATAAATATATGGCATATTAATTATTTTAATTTGTTAAATAATTTAAATTGTCATTTAGTGAAAAATGATGTTAATCATATATTAATGATAATAGTCCTCATATATGTGTGTGTGAGAGATTTAATTCAATTTAATGTTACATTAAAATAATAATAATCAATAATAACGACATTAATATTAACACTTTGTACAAATGATATTGAAATAACAATGCTAGATTAAATTTATTAATATAATGAAAGATAATCGGGATGAATTAACCTCAAGCATATCTAGCCAAAGAAGATGACTCATAAAGGAGCAATTTCAGGGCAATGATAAAAATGATAGAATACACACATGTACCGGAACATATTTTGCAAAGGTTGTATTACAAAATGATCGGTGCTTGTAGATTTATACCTAAAAATTGATTACTATAAATATTGCACAATCGTGTCAATGAGTTCCAAAACTGACTGTTTAATAAAGATTTAATGCTTTGTTTGGTTGACAATAAGGTTTATTGTTAAGATGATTTGGAAAAGCTTGGAGAATGGCTTGCATTACTTCAAAGAGGAATTTTAGGGTATGTTGTTTGGTGGAATTGGTAAAGTAGTTTGTGTGATTTTTTATTTTAGATATTTATTATTGATTTTCTTTGTAGGTGTACATTTGTTGACACATGTACTATTCTACTATCTATGTTCTTTTTTGGATGACTTGGATTATTGTGGTGACTTGATTCATGTTTTTTAGAAATGGATATAGGGTAGTGCAAGAGATAAGATGTTTATGATACTTTTCTATGGTGTGACAAGATTTGGATGGCATTTTATGCATTGTAGAATATTTTTTGGGGCACCTAGTATCTTGTTTCTTAATGTGTTATCACATGCTACTTTTGAGTCTATCTTTGGAAGTAGTCACGATTCTTATGAATTAATTATATTTTTGTAAAATATCTTTTAGGATGTAATTTGTTTCCCTCTACTTTCTAGAAATGACCAAATTGTATATTTATATCCAAGGTGACTGACTTTCTATCAATAATGCATTTTTTGTGACCGATCCTGCTAGTTTTTATGATTGTCAATTCACTAAATATTTTGGTGGAAAAGAATGAGAATGACATGAGAGTGGGAGAGAATAAGTATAAAGTTTGTGTGACATAAGTGTAAAGGAAAGATTATGTGAACTAGGTAGAATTGAGAAGCTATTTGAAGAATCAGACTAGAAGATAATCAGTATTGATTAACGAAGTTTCAATTATATCATTATTGAATCAATGAGTTTTATTTTATATTGATTAAGAATTAGTTAAATCATTAGCAGTGTGCCTAAATGCAGGGATAGTGAGTTCATTGGCTTCTACCCTAAAACATTCTTATTGATTATTTAGATATAATGAGTATATTTCTCACCATGATTTTGTCCATCTTATCTTTTCCATGTAAAACTAGTTTTCTTGTGTGTCAATGTATATCTCCAATTTTGACTTTATCTTTTTTTACTATTAGTTAAGTTATTTTAAGTCAAGGATAATACTATTAAAATTTTCCAAGAAGTATGTTGATTCAATCCTCACAACATCAGATTGTTTTCAATATTTTGTAAAAAAGTAAGCTTCCTCTAGGTGACGCTTAACTGTTTGAGGTAGATCCATAATGGATGGTGAACAATGTAATAAGAGAAATAAGTTTGATGGAACTAAGCATATGTTTTGGAAGGAAATAATGGAGTCTCAATTGGATTCTTTTCCATATGGAGTTCTTGGTGCAATCTAAAGGCACTATGATCCTTCTATAGGGGTGACCCCACAATAGTGGATTACACCTTTTTAGACAAGCTGATTTTTTCTGAAATAACACATTTGTAATAAAATATGATGATTTAAGCCTTAAGAGGTTCTATTTGAAGGAATTAATTACAAATGGTTAGCTCAAAGCTTCTCAGATTAAAAAAACATCGATATAACATATATACTACTCATTCATACCTACAATGGAGTCTCCTTCTCACCTATTAAAATGTTGACAAAAAATCACTTCAACTTTATCTTTTGGAAGATTAAATGAGTCCATTTGACAAACCTCTCTATGTAGTAAGCTACTACTGAGAAAAATATTCTTAATGATTATAATGTTAATATATATTAAGTTTATTATGACTTTTTATTTTTAGTTTTACTTAACATAAATATTTCACCATGTGTCTACCTTT
This sequence comes from Chamaecyparis obtusa, assembly GCA_027943335.1. Lineage (NCBI taxonomy): Eukaryota > Viridiplantae > Streptophyta > Pinopsida > Cupressales > Cupressaceae > Chamaecyparis > Chamaecyparis obtusa. The sequence goes on from BSBK01005329.1 coordinate 101,995, forward strand.
ATGTTTGACACTTATGGAAAAGTAGTAAATGAGAAAAAGAAATTTAATAAATATCTATGTCGTAGTTATTGAAGTTCTCTTTATATAAAAAAAATTAAAATGAAATTCGACAAATACACGACAAGTTATAAGCTATGTAGTCAAGGTACTTCAAAATTATAGCTTAGTCAACTTCAAGCATTAATAAAAGTAAAATAATCATGATAATATCATCAAAAAAATTGCATACCCTGCATATGGATATTACAAAACTACATTAGGAATAAGCACATTTATATCTATTTTAGAAAAAAAGTTATGTTGTATGAAAACAATGTAACTCTTTGAAAATGATGTTTTTAGAAACATACCAATTCTTATTGGAGAAAGAAAAAACCATTCAAATCAATTCAAAAATAAAAATAAAAATATATTTAGAATTTAGATAGAAAATCCTAAAAGACTAATTTACTTCATCTTCCAATTTGAAACGGTTGAACGATAATATGCATCTAAATGTGAATTTTCTTTTCCAAAATGTAGAGTTCAGTGTCTGTTCAAGTCACATGAGAACAATGCTACAGAAATATGTGAAAAAATTTAGTACTATAAGGCACTCGGGGGCGGGGGTGAAACAATGCAATCACAAATTTGAAACACTTAACACAAATATTCCACAATATACAACATGCAAAAGATAATATCACATAGAAGCTTAAAGTAAAACATTCACATAAATTAGACAAAATATTTTTCCTATGGAAACCCTTACCAGAGGGATAAAACCACGTGTTGGGATGATGCCTGCAAATTTCACTAGTGCAATTGGAAATTAGGCCATTTAGAACCAATTACAACAACCCTTTTGGGGTAATAACTGGTTAAGATTATTTGTAACCTAGTTAAGAGATTCAAAGACCTATTAAAGTCTACTCTGTTAGGAGATTTTAAAACTAATGCTAATGAGTCATCCTGCTAAATGATTTATCCTTCATATCTTATTAAAGATCTTTCTTTCCCTATTAGGAGTGACCTTGTGAAAGGATTTAACTTATAAACTTATTATAATTGATCAAGTAAAAGTGATATGATATTTTGACTCAATGCATGATAGATCAAATGTATACTAGATCAATTGCACCACCCTAAACACTTTACTTGTCTGTAATATATCCAATAATCATGGCATACCATCACAACAACTTCCTTAGTGATTTTCATAATCATTTATACATGTGTTCTAGGTTGGTGCTATAACCCAAAAAATGTTTTACATGTCAACCATCAAATCAAACTTGAACATATGAGCAAGCATGCCAAAAAAATAAATTAAACATCCTTGATGTTAGCCTAAAATACCAAATATAAAAAACATGTCAGCCAACCACATAGATTTGATTGCTAAACCATTCTAACCAATTGTATTAACCAGTTCATTTTTTTTACTGCAAGTTCCACTTCAATCTTCAATAACATTAAAAATCCTCCAAGATAATTGATTCAATTGTAGGAATAGTTATATATACCTCTATAGATGTAACTATTTGTATGACTGTAAACCTTAACTCGATTGTTCATTGAATACTATCTTCTACTCGATTGATTGAAGAGTTAGAGATTCTATCTCTTTGATATTCACTTCCATCAGTAACTTTTATCGATTTCCTCCAACTAATTAGTTTTCCAATAGTGAAAACACAACAATATATTTCCATGATCAGAACACAACATCATCTCCATTAAATTCTAACAATCTCCCCATTTGGAATTGATAGAAACACTAAGAAATTTATCTATTTTTTTCTAACAGAGGCTGGTGTTGATGGCTCCTCTACTTGTCCTGAGACCTCCTCTTCTTTCTCCTACTGTATAGGATCTTCCATCACATGAGGTGATGGCTCAATGTTGAGGTTTGAATAAAAGACCTCTATTTCTTGATAGAATTGGTCCTCGCTCAGCACCTCCTTTCTTTCTTCCACCTTGCAATCCAAAATGTGAGGAAGATTTCTAAATAAGATGAGTGAATCCTCTTCTTTACCTTCATCCCTTGTCTCTCTGGTGTCTTTCTAATACAAGTGCTCCTCCTCACCTTCTATAAAATAGGGGAGCTCAGAAAAGAGAGGGATCGAATCTTTCATTGGTTTTTCTTTCTCTACCTCTTCTTTCTCACCAAATGGAACTGAAAAATTATATGGTCTTTCCTCTTCCATATTCACCAATTTCATTTTCTTTTCATTCATAGTAGCATCATTCATTACAAGAAACTATTCTTTCTTCTTTCTGAGGAACTAAACTTGTTGATGTATAGTATGATCCTAGTAAGAAAGCTCATTTTTCTACTAGTGATACTCATGCTCCTCTTTAATCATCCTCATCTATTTTTGAAGTTTCAACCCAATCTCCATGAAACTAATATTCTCCACATCTTGGTGTTGGATGGGATGGTATCCATGCGTATATTAGCTAAAATAGGGCTCTTATGGCTGCTAGTAAGTGTGAGAAAAGGCAAGTGGGAGGTAAGAATTAGGAAGATGCTAAAACTGAATATAGTAGGATAATAGGAAATAAAATATGGATTATTTACAACCTCATATTTCTTGTAAGGAGGTAGAATGCTTGCATTTTCATAACAAGAAGGGAGAAAACTTCACCATCCATAATATCCCTCCTTATTAAAGCAAGAAGAAAGAAGGTCATCTAAACTAAGATCTAGCTAGGTGTCATCAAAATTATCCAATATTTTTTAGCTATATAGTCTCCAAGTGCTTGAAAACTACAACTACAAGGCAAAAATTACTAAAAAATCCACCAAATCTTGAATTGTGAAGGCTCGGTCCCATCGGGCATGCTGGAAAAGTACTGTTCATACTTAAAAATTCTTTAAGGTAAATGGAATATGGGAAGCTCACTGAATGGGGACCTTATGCAATTTCACGAAGTAACCTCTAGGATTTTAGAAGTCGACTCTTCATTTTATGTAAAGGAAAAAGTAGAAGTATTTCTAATTTATTCTAAGGTGATACACCAAGATTTTGGAACACTTTATAATTCAAATGCATTATCTATTCCAAGAAATGGAATTTGAAGGCAACCCTACTACAACTATATTTTAGGCAGAGTCACAATTATATGAAAAGCTCTTCAACATGTGACATAAAGAGTACCATACAATGATGAACACAAAACAAAGAAGCTTATAGAATATTCTACTTGAAAAAAATGAAAGATGCATTTATTAAAGTAAAAAAATAGCACATAAACATACATGAACAATGAATATTGAAAGACCAAAGGGATATAAACATGATTGATTATATTAATATGATTCAATTGCATAAAATACAATTTGAGGTTTGCAAAAAGTAGATTTTCACTGTCTATAAAAGTCTTCTTCAAGTTACAATTTTTTTTCCTTATATAAGATAAGGCAATGCCTGATTCTCTTAATAGAAATAAGCTTTAGAAAACATGACATGTATCACACTCTGTAAAGTAGAGAAGTTGGAACTTGCATCACTAGCCCTAAAAGGAAGAATTCTATTACATGATCTGTCATCAAAATCATATTCTTCACTATTTCACTCGAAAACCATCTTCTCTATAATAATTTATAGTTATGGCTACTCTTAGGGGAATTCTTTCTAAAGGATTTATTGCTAAATAAAAAGTGGTTTTTTTCCTTTAAGAATGTAGGCCCTACCACTTTTGAATCATGTGATCATGAGTTGGACATGTCTCACTATGGAAGAAGATGGAGAGGGGAAACATCATGTGTAGGATCTTGAAAATCCATGGTGTTGACACTTGGTGCTCTTTTCAATGAGAAAACATTGAGAAGTAAAGGAGTTTGAAGGAGAAGAGCACAGGAAAATGGGAGAAACTAACAGATATTGGCATTTCACTTACCTTAACTTTGCGGGGTCATAACTTTTCACTCATTTCTCATAATTTGTCATGGCATATATCATAGGAAAGGGATTCAGGAGATCTAACTTGAGTGCCTCAGCATTATGGATTTGGAACACCATGTTGAGGAATGGATCACACTTTCAACCCCAAATTTCACTCTGAATTCCTTTAAAAATGGACTTTTCTGCAACATATAAAAATACTGCAAAACTAGACTTTTTATTTTTCTCAATTCTCCTCAACTTGTCACCTTTGTGTTGCCTCCAAATGGCTAAATTTTCTTTAGAAACATCTAGATGAAGGATGAGGTAGATAAAATCTATATGTTTGGAGACTCACAAGGGTTCTCATCTTGTTGAGAAAGAACCTCAAAATCGTTGGATGCATAAAATTGAATTTCTTATCCATTGGGTACAAAGTCAAAAATAAAGGAGCCATAAACACAGATCTTCTTCAAAATATTAAGAGACACCCAAGACTATGCAATCATGCACTTGGAGTAGAATTGGAAACTAAAACATACATTCTCTTAAGGAGGATGTAACATGTGTAGAGAACTTCTTGGAAAATAAAACCCCTAAACTACTATGTACAAAGATACATACTGGAATGATGTTAAAAAAATCCAATAGATGACTGGTTGAAATAGCTTTTATTCATAACTAGCATATTCTATTTTATAAGATTTTGGACAACTAACTAAATAAAATCCATCCAAAATGCTAGAATGCCTTGCTGAAATTAGGAATAAAAATGCTCACCTAGTTTTGAATGTTGTCTTCTTGGACTAAATGGGTGAGTTGTTCCTACTCTCTTTGATGCTTATATAGTTGTGACTTGTAGTCTTGGGTTATGTGCCTAATGGGACATCCTCTTGAAAGCTATGCTTATTGGATCTCTTCCTATCCAATAGGGGCTTGCACTAATGTCTCATATGATGGTACTAGGACCTCGTCATGGTTCTATTACGTCACATGATCTTTCAGCATAGGAGGTTATGCATTAGTGTTGAGGTTTGAATATAAGACCTCTGTTTCATGCCATAATTTTTCCTCACCCAACACCTTTAATTATTCCTCCTTGTGCTCTGTAAAGTGAGGAACCTCATTAAATAAGAGGAACAAATCCTATTATTCACCTTTGTCTATTGTATCTTTGGTTCCTTTTTGCTACAATTTCTTCACCTTGACTTCTAAAAAAAATGCGAGCTTAAAAAAGAGAGACCAAATATTTCATTGCTTTTCCTTCCTCTACCTCTTCTTTCTCACCATATAGAAGCACATAATCAGATGGTCTTTCCTCTTCCATAGTCATTAGTTTCCTATTCCTCTCATTAATAATAGCAACCTTCATTATAATAATATATTCTTTCTAATTTTTGTGGACATCAGCTTGATGTTGTGTAATAAGAGCTTGGAAAGCAAGTTCATTTTTCTACTGGTGATACTCCTGCTCCTCTTCAATAGTCCTCAACTCATTTAGAAGGTTCAACCTTATCTCCCTACATCTGATATCATTCACATCTGTGTGTTGGGAATGCTGGTAGCCATGATGATAAGAGCTAAAATAGGCCTCCTACAGCTACTGGTAACCATAAGCAAGGGAGGGTGAGTGGTAAGAAGTAGGAAGCTACTCATAATCAACTATAATAGGAGCATATTAAGAAAATTTTTGAGTATTTATTATCTAATATTGCTACTAAGGAGGTAGAGTGCTTTTATTTTCATGACAAGGAGAGGTAAAACACCACTATCAATAATATACCTCCATACTAAAGAATTAAGAAAGATGGAGATCTACACTACGAGCTGGGAATGTATCATCCAAATTAGCCAATATTTTTTTGCTACAGAGTCACAAGGTGCTTGATAATTTCTTAGAATAGTATGGAAACTATTTAAGAATGCACCAAATATTCAGCTATGAAGTCTCAGTCCCACAGGGCATGCCAGAAAATAAATGTTGATATCTAAAAATGCTATTAGATAAACAAGCTATGTGAATCTTAGTGAATGGGAATCTTATGCAATTTTACCTAGCAACCTCTAGGATTTTAGAAGTTGGCTCTTCACTGTATGTAGAGGGAAAAGGGGAAAAAGTTTTACTAATTCATTCTAGGGTTATACGTCAATATTTTGGAACACTTTACAATTTAAATGCACCAAATATTCTGAGAAATGGAATCTCAAGGCAATCCTATTATAGCTATATTTCAGGAACAATCACAAATATATGAAAAACCCTTTAACATGAGACATCGAGGAAACCATACAATGATTAATATTAATCGAAGAATATTATAGCATAAGGGTATGTGCAAGATCATGGTATGCCAAACTAGGCCCTTAAGTGGCAATGAAAATTAAGAAAATCAAGTTTAGGCAAGTTGACATAAAAATTTGAAAAAGTTATAAATATTATATAAAAAATATGTAAGAAGAGAATCTATAGAAAATTGAATTTAGTTTCTAAGATAGTAGGCATTTCTTTTTAAATAATTACACTATATGTTAAAAATTTCAAATTTCAATGTAGTAGTATGAAAATTTTAGGAAAAAAAAAGAAGTAGGTGTATGTCTGACCACCTTAAACACAATCAAACGACAATTTTTTTTACAAGATTCTAGATATAAATAGTAGACTCATGTTTGGATGTGACACATTTTTTGTAATTTTTTCCCAAGTAAATAATTAATTATGATTTTTCTTCTACAACTTTTTTAGAATAAAAAAAATCTCATGTCTGACCATGTTAACTTTATCTAAAATTTATCAAATTGAAAACTTTTTTTATTTTTCTTGTAGTAGGAAAATCATAGAATGTGACACATATTCTGGATTTCAAAAATGTCATACAATTTGAAAGTTATAAGTATTTTTCAATAAGTCTATGAATCAGGACTAGAAAGATAACAAGTAGGTGTATGTTTGACCACATTAAACAAAATCAAGCGATAATTTTTTTTTAAGATTCTAGATTAAAGTAGTAGACTCATGTTCGGATGTGATGTAAATAATTAATTGTGATTTTTTTGCTACAAATTTTCCTGAATATAAAAAATCTCATGTCTGACCACCTTAACTTAGTCTTAGAAAACTCATCAAATTGAAAGAATTGTTTATTATTATTGTATTAGGTGAAGCATAGAGTGTGATGTATATTTTATATTTAAAAAATGGTATATTGTTTGAAAGTTATAGTTGTTTTTCAAAGAGTCTATCAATAAGGATTTCTTTTTCACATCACCACTGTTTGGCATACTATGATCCTGCACATACCCATAATATATTCACCAGAAATCAAAGATGCATTCACTAAAGTTAGAAAAATAGCACATAAACATACATGAACAGTGAATCTTGAAAGACCAAAGGCCTAGAAGTATGATTGATTGTACTAATATGATTCAATTGTAGAAAATACAATTTGAGGATTGTAAAAATTGTCTTTTAAACATCTGTTAACTTCTCCTACAAATTACAATTATTTTCCTTATATAACGTAAGGCACTACCCAATTATCTTAACAAAAAGAAGCTTCTGAAACTGACATGTGGTGCACTCCATAAACAAGAGAAGTTGTAACCTCCATCATTGGCCCTGATAGGGAGACAACTATTGCAAAACTAAGTGAGAAATGGCTTCACAGATGTGAGATATGTGGAAGCATTCAACTTTGGCCTAGAGATGAGATGCAGAAGATAGGCACCAAATCTATTTTTAAAAGACAAAGCTCCTCAAAATCTCATGAAATTTCCATGTGTATTTCTTAAATAGAGCTTGGGTTCACCAACAAAAATAAAAATACAATTACCACTCAATAAACATGTGGCGCTCAAGTGTAGACTTAATTAGGAAGAAGAGATATTCCTCCAAAACATCCTCTATGTTGACAGATGGCAAGTATGTAATGCATCTTGACCAAAAATACCCCAAGGAGGGAAAATAGAGAAAGGAAAAAAGATAGCTTTAGTGGAATGATATAAAATTATTTACAATTCTGGCGACTCTAAGATAACCTTTCCTATAGGATTTTCTCCTAACTAAAAATCAACATTTTGCATTGAAGAATGCAGGCCCTACCACTTTTGAATTATGTGACCATGGGCTAGACATGTGTCACTATGGAAGAACTGAGAGAGAGGAAACATCCCAAGGAGGCTCTTGAAACTCCATAGTTCTAACACTTGGCACTATTTAGAGTGAAAACACTTTGAAAATTGAAGTACTTTAAAAGAAAAGAGCCCATGACCATGGTAGAAACTCAGCGACATTGGAATTTTACTTACCCCAACTTTGTAGGGTCATAACATTTGACTTGTTGCTCATAATTTTTAATGACATATTGATGCAGGAGCATCCTGGGTGTAAGAGCAATCTTGCATCACCCAAAAATATTTATATTTTTGTATTCAATAAGGGCTATCTTGTGCAGAGTTGCTATTTATGCAAAGTTGATATTTTTAGTAAGTTGGTCTTACGATCTCAGAATGTCTGATTTTACATATAGAGGTTCATCTCAGTCATATCAACCTACCAGCAAAGTTTCATGGCTAGATCAGGTGTAGTTTTGAAGATATTGAAGACTTTCGGTATTGGCAGCAGGGTACATAAACTTTGAACTCAGTTTTGAAGGCTTTAGAGGCTTCAGATGAGGTTAAAAATTTGGGTGATAGGCACTTTGCGTGGGTCAAGCCTATAGAGCACTTCATGACATTTCTAGAATGGGGTTATAATAGCCAATTGGGTCAATGGGCGATGACTTATGGTCTTCGGAAGTTGGGTCACCTGAAATGGCAGAAAATAATTTTTCTTCAAAATTTATGTTTGGGTTTCAAAACTCATTTTGAGCCGACTTTGATGTAATAAATTGTAAAATAAAATAATTTTAAGTTTGGTCGGCCCTAAGGGCTAAATTTCTATAACCTTCTCGGGCGGTGGAAATTGCCTATATAAAGAACACCCGTAGTGTTGTCTAGGCAGTTTTGGGTAGTAGATCTGGGTACTGATTCGAGGCTTTGTCCTACATAATATTGTAAGGGAATGCCCATGTGGCTTTGCATATTGTAATTCTGAAAGTTTGTAATTCCACATTTGTGGAGATAATAAGAAGCCAATTATATATTCTTGCATATTATTGTTGTTGTTTCTCTATTTTTGTTATGTGCTTGTGGTATTAAGGGGAGCACCCTTCATCACATATATCATTAGAAAGATTTTCAGGAGATATAATTTTAGTCTCTCAACACCCTACTCTTGACACACCATGTCTAGGGATGGAAAAAACTTTCAAATCAAAATTCCATTTTGAAGGCCTCTAAAAACACTCTTTTTCTATAGCATCGAAAAATAAACAAAAAACTAGATTTTCATTTTTTCTCAATTTTACTCAACCTATCACCTATATGCTACCTCCAAATGCATGAATTTTATTTCAAAAGATCTAGATGAATTATGAGGTAGATATCATCTATGTTTTTGGTGACTCGTAGGGGAAATCAACCTATTCAGAAAGAAGCTTAGAATCTCTGGATAGAAAGACTAGAATGCTTTATCAATTGGGCACATAGTGGAAAATAAAGGAACCTTAAACACAGACCTACCTCAAAACAAGAAGAGACACACAAAACTATTCAAGCATGCATTTTGACTAAAACTATAAACTACAACCTACATTCCCTTAAGGAGAATGAAACCTCTAACCTACTATGTACAAATATTTATACTTGAGCAATGTTAAATAAAGCCATTAACTAGCTTGTTCAAAAAGATTCTATTCCTAACTAGCTTATGATATTTTACAACCTTCTAGATGACTAACCAAAAAAGGGAACCCAAAAGGAATCTAACATGCTAGAATGCCATATAGAAATTAAGAAATAAAAATCTCACCCATGTTTGAAATTTTCCTTCCTAAATTGAATGGGTGAGTTGTTCCTTCTCTCTTTGATGCTCATCTAGTGGTGACTTACAGACTCGATGATGCAGGAGCATCCTGGGTGTAAGAGCAATCCTGCATCACCCAAAAATATTTTTGTTTTTGTATTCAATAGGCGTTATCTTGTGCAGAGCTGCTATTTATGGAAACTTGCTATTTTTAGTAAGTTGGCCTTACGATCTCAGAATGTTTTTATTTTACATGTGGAGGTTCATCTCAGTCATATTAGCCTGCCAGCAAAGTTTCATGGCTAGATCAGGTCTAGTTTTGAAGATATTGAAGATTTTCGGTATTGGCGGTAGGGTACAAAAACTTTGAACTCAGTTTTGAAGGCTTTAGAGGCCCCAGATGAGGTCAAAAAATTGGGTGATAAGCACAAACAGTCAAACTTGTAGAGTGCTTCGTGGCATTTCCAAAATGGGGTTATAATAGTCAATCGGGTCAACTGGTGATGACTTATGGTCTCCGGAAGTCAGGCCACCTGAAATGGCAGAAAATAATTTTCCTTCAAAATTTCTGTTCAGGTTTCAAAAGTTATTTTGAGCCGACTTTGATGTAATAAATTGAAAAATAAAATAAATCTAAGTTGGGTTGGCCCTTAGGGCTAAATTTCTAGAACCTTCTCGGGCGGTGAAAATTGCCTATATAAAGAAGGCACATAGTGTTGTCTAGGGTAGTTCTGGGTAGTAGATCTAGGTATTGATTCGATGATTTTTCATACAGAATATTGTAAGGGAATGCCCATGTGGCTTTGCATATTGTAATTCTGAAAGTTTGTAATTCCACATTTGTGGAGATAATAAGAAGCCAATTTTCTGTTGTTGCATATTATTGTTGTTGTTTCTCTATTTCTATTATGTGTTTGTGGTACTAAGGGGAGCACCCTTCATCAAGTGGTATCAGAGCTAGGTTGTTCTTGAGTGTGTAAACAGATCGCCGACTATGAGGCAGTTTGCACCAGGACCATGGTTAGGGTTTCAGTGCGCATCACGAAAATGCCTCCATGAAGAGAATGTGGCGGAAGAGCTGGTGTTGTAACACCTGAGGTTAGAGAGCTGCAGAGACAAGTGCAAGCACTGCAAGAAGAAATTCATAGAGGAATGAATCTTAATGTTAGAGACGAAAGCGAGGATGAAGCCGAAGAAGAATATCAAGAAGGAGAAGTTGAAATCATGAACCAGGAGGAAGCAAGACTTTTTCGGGTGATTTCCAAGATTGGGAAAAGATCTAAGATTGAGGTTCCTACATTTTCTGGAAATCTTAACCCAGAGGAATTGATCGATTGGATCAATGAATGTGAGGAATATTTTGAGTATGAAGATGTTGAGGATCTTGATAGGGTCAAATTTACAAAGGCCAGACTGAAAGTCATGCGAAGATCTGGTGGCAAGAAATTCAATTGGAGTGAAATAGAAGAGGCAAAGATAAAATCATAAGATGAGATCAGATGGTGGATAAATTGAAGCGACAATTCATTCCTGTTGATTATGAGCTTGACCTACTAAAGAAAATGCAAAGTTTGAAGCAAGCAGGAAGATCTGTTCAGGAGTATACAGAGGAGTTCTATCGACTCCTCATCAGAATATGTCATGTAAAAGCTGATAAGGAGAAAGTTGCCCAATACCTTAATAGGTTAAGGCCAAGTATTGAGGAGGAGTTGAATCTAGTTTGAATGAACAGTATTGAGGAGGCATACCAATTTGCCCTAAAAGTAGAGGAAAAGTTGAACAAGAAGTTTGAGAGCAGAAAAAATGGGAGAGGTCATGGTGGAAGATCTAGTGGATGGTCATATGGTGGCTGAAATGAAGATCTAAAAAAGAAGGATGAGGCCAGTAGTAGCTAGAATTAGAGAGGAAACAATTCCAATCATTTCCAAAATCAGAATAATAGAGATCAGAGAGGAAGAGGAAGAGGACAAGGTTCAGGAAGAGGAGGCTTCCATGGAACATGTTTTCACTATGGAGAAGAAGGTCATAGGGCATTTGAATGTCCTCAACGCCAGAGAAGGATAGATAGGAGGAATGAAGGCCAAGTCAGAGTTGCGAATGTAGATGAAGATGTCAGATCATCAAATTCTAAATATGTTCAAAGAGAAGAAACGCTAATTAACAGAAGAGTCCTGTTGAGTAGTGAGAATGAACCTGAACAAAGGAGGAGCCTGTTTCACACTAGATGCAAGTGTGAGCGTAAATGCTCTGATGTGATTATCGATAGTGGAAGCACTGAAAATTTGGTGTTAGAAGAGATGGTGACAAAGTTGAAGCTCAA